>BQNB010031947.1:0-53560 GCA_026074375.1 Tanacetum coccineum | reverse complement strand
CAAACGCCCCCTTTTGTACAATTCTGCTATCCTAAACGCACCCTAATCGTCAAACTGCTAACCCAAACACCCTTTTTGGGTGCAACTGCCCAACCAAACACACCCCTTGGTGTATAATATGCCAACCAAGCACACCCCTTGGTGTATAATCTGCCAACTAAACGCACCCTTTGCAGTGTCTGCCAAACCAAACGCACCTCATGGCTGTTAAACAACCATCCAAACACACCCGTTGTTGTTATAACCTAAACCAAACACACCCTTTCGCTTTTTCATTAAACCAAACGCACCCTTGTGCGAGTATAAGAACCAGACGCACATTGGTCGGTGCAAATACCAAACCGAACGCACCCTCGTCGGTGCAACTACCAAACCAACGCACCCTAGGGTGGTATTAACAACCAAACGCACCCTTGATGGCGCCACTGTCAAACCGACGCACCCTATTTTGGTGTACCCAGCCATCCAAACGCTCCCCTTGTTGTGATATGAACCAAAACGCACCCTTGTGGGTGGTTGGCAGCGAAAACAAACGCACCCTTGCGTGTGAAACCCGAGAACCAAACGCCCCTTGGTGGTGGATGTTAAGCCAAACGCACCTTACGAGGGTGGCTGCCACCAAACCCACCCTTGGTGGTGGTGGTCGCTGCTAAACCACCAAAACAAACACCCTTCGTGGTGTTTATGTTAAACCAAACGCACCTGTTGGTGCATTTACACAGCCAAAAGCACCTTGTGGTGGTGGCTGAGATGGAGTGGTGACGATGATGAGGGTGGCGGCAGGGTGGCAGAGTGGTGATGATGATGACGTTGATGGTGGATGTGGCATGGGGATGGCAGCAGTGGTGGTGTTATGGTGACGTCGGCGGGGAGGCAGCCGAAGGAGGGGGCGGCGCGTGGCGGCGAGTGACCTAGTGGGTCGGATAGATCGGTTAACGAGGAACACTTTTGGTTTCGGCCGGAAAAGTCTGCCGGCAAAGTTTTCCGGCGGCGGCAGCATGGTGGCCGGTGGCGGCGGGTGGTGGCTGGCCGGAAGTGAGGAGAGAGAGAGATGGCATGTATGTGTTTTGTAAAAATGAAATGAAATTAAAAAGTTATAACTTTATATGTATATTAAAAGTTATAATGAAAAGTGACAAGTCACACATAGTCTAGGGTTAAAACTGTAAGTTTTTAATGTAGTTTTGATAAAAAGCGGTTCGGGACTTGTTTGAGCGACTTAACGGATGATTCAAGTCACGAAACTTGCGTCATTGTTTTCCAAATCATTTTTCCCATAAAAACGAGTATTCATTCGATAGTATTTCATAGATATTTTTATAATATTTATAAAAATATTCGTTATTTATTTGGAAACCCGGTTATGTCTTGTCCGAAAGTAAAAATAAAAATAAATTTCTAACCCGTATATTCGCGTTATCAACAAAAGTTTTCGAATAAAATGATGACTAATTTATTAAATATTTTTATTTAATAAAAAGTGTAAATTAATTATAATTTAATTATTTTCTCGTTTATAAATCTTGCGAGGGCATTACAGTCACTTTCTGACTGTTTTCGGGTCTCGGTCAAAACTGAAAAGTTGTTAGGAATGTCGTTTTACATCAAATTGCTTGAGTCCGAGTTTTGAAAATGTGATTCAGTGGTTCGTTTTCGATACGTCAGCTTATAAATAACATATATATTTTTCGTCTTCGAGCCAAATAAGTTAGAAATAACCTCCACGTGAGAAATATAATAATAAATATGATTTATTATTTGAAATACGTTCTGAAAATTTTACCGGCCACGCGGTAATTGCCTTTATTAGAAAATAAAACGTCAAAAGTCAAAAAGTCAATTCGGACCCAAAAAGTCAACGGGTAAAATAGTTATTTAAAATTCCGAAAATTGTCGGATGTTATAGTACCTACCCCTTAAAGAAATCTCGTCCCGAGATTAAGTTTGTGTTAACCGCTTAGTGTGACTAAGAAAAAGACTTAAGATTTACTAAACCAGTTAAACATGACGCTGATAACTTTATTCAGCAATATTTGATGCTTCGTCACTTCTTAATATACCAAGAAATTTTGACTAGGTTTGACCAGGATATTAAATCCGTCAAAATGGGTATCTCAAAATCCTTACAGGTCTTATGACTGATATAAACGCGTTATACAGAGAGTCTCTTAATAGTGAAAGCGTCGAAGGAGAAAGTGTAGTCGCGTGAGTATGTCCGTAGACATTTTTGAATGTTCCTGGACGAAGTCTCGTTTCTAATATTTGTAACGTTCGATGATTAATAACGGACGAGGCAAATTGAAGTAAGTATCCAACTTACTTAGGCAGTACTAGGATGTATCGCGACCTAAGTCTCCGTACTAGTGGCCCGTAATGAATAGTCCGACTATCTCTTTCGTTGATAGGTGTTTATCTGGTTTAAAGGGGTTGTATTACATATTGGATAAAGTTGTACCAGCTAGGACCACTCCAGGACCCAACAACATCAACCATAATGACAATAACCCTAACAAATGGAGATGGGATGCCGAAAATGAGGACATTTCGAGAATCAATATTCCTAGAATGAAGTTCAACAAATGGGAGGAGCTCGCGGAAGAGCTTATGCGATAGACGGCGGAATATGGTGCTCAGTCGTTAGTTCGAGGATGAAGCAACTCCAATAGTTCAATTGTGTAACAAGTCTGTTAGCTCCACTAACAGTTCGTGATCGCGAGGATTAGCAACGGCAAAAGTAATAACTTAAGAATGAGATAAGGTAGTTCCAAGCGAGGCCTTAAGATTTCTGCGGAGTGGCAAGACACTATTGTGCTTCTAAACCTTTTTAACGGATTCCGGTGATTATCGGGTTCGAGTTCATACTCGTGTCATATTGGATACCATTAAGCCCACTCATTTATAATTCATTACTTACATAAAGGAGCGTCCTAATTTATGTAAGTAAGAAATGATAAACTTATGGTTCGGGGATTTACAATTTCTTTATTTAACTGAAGAGGCGTCCCAATCCTTTCAAATAAAGAGATTATAAATCATCCTACTTAATAATTTCCGATGCAATACGCGTACTCACATAACCTTCAAGGTGATGGATAACATGACGATGCATGTGCTTCTAATGAGTATGGGACGAGTGTTTAAAATTCGTCTTCGGAGGCGGGGAGTAAACAATCAGGGGAAATCAACATAGTGTTTAAAATCGTGAACGAGTCGACATAGCAATTATCGTATCAATCCTCCTATTACAAGTCCCGCCCATACAAGACTTGTAATACTTGGATCCACACATAATTCCATGTAAACAGAACTGTGACGGGCTTTGTTAACATAGCAATTATCATATCAATCCTCATATTACAAGTCCCGCCCATACAAGACTTGTAATACTTGGATCCACACATAATTCCATGTAAACAAAACTGTGACGGGCTTTGTTAACATAGCAATTATCATATCAATCCTCATATTACAAGTCCCGCCCATACAAGACTTGGAATACTTAGATTCATGCATAATTCCATGTAAACAAAATTATGACGGCCTCCGCATAATACGATATTGTATATAACTATATAAAAATTTATTCTTAGAGACCATTGTATAACTTACAGTGTCTGAGAACGAAGTGAGACCATTGTGCAACTCACAATGTCTAAGAAGTAAAATGAGACCATTGTGCAACTCACAATGTCTGATGTGTAAATGAGACCATTGTGCAACTCAGAATGTCTAAGAAGTAAAATGAGACCATTGTGCAACTCACAATGTCTGAGAAATACTCTAGTATTTATATAAATAACTCTTATATAAATAAACGTACGATATACTCAAAAAAAGATGTAATCATATATATATATATTATATATATGTATGTCATGTAAGCACTTAATGCAACAAGTAATGTAAGCAAGTAAGCAAGTAGTGTGTATGCACTTTGAAAATGTTTGCTGTGATGCATTGTTTGTGAAAACGGTTATAGTCTAGGGTAAATTATGCAACCTAGTTCTCTATAACCAGTGCTCTGATACCAATCTGTAACACCCCCAAAAACGGGTCGCAGCGGAAGTATGTCCGGGGGCGTTACTTCATAATACACATCGCTAGATACAAGAGAACGACCTCTAAATGTGTCGTTTGAAAAGTAATCTCGTTGATTTCCTTGAAATTGATATAATGTTTGTCCCATAATTGCATCACAATGAAAAGCTTGAAATTAACACAACGAGATTTGATCACTTGTATGTATGTAGAAATCCATGAATGAAATCTTGTCAGTTTAGACTCCAATGCACATCAAATAATCCAAGCATCTAATTCACCTGAGAAAAACATGCTTAAAAAGTGTCAACATTAAAGTTGGTGAGTTCATAGATTTGTTTAAGTATAAATGCTGAACCAAAGTTCTGTCAAGTGTGTATGACCATTTAAAATCCTTAAATGTCCTTCCAAAATGTATGTATGATTTTTAGAAATCAAATAGTTGTAAAGTATGCATGACCATTTCAATCCCCAAATAGTCACAAAAATGTACGTATGATCGTTGTACCGCAATTGTTCAAAGCATGTATGATATTTATATATATATCACCAAAATGTTTCAAGTATGTATTGCCACTTTATTCAAGGCACAGTAAATATCCATGTGAGTATAAAACAATGATTACAATTACTCTAAGTTCATGAAACCGATGCACTAATATAACAGTAAGAGTTCATATGTAAGTATTGTGGGCCCTGTAGGCCCAACCAATCGTAATCCGACATGTTATAACGTTCGTTTGCCCAGTGATAGCTAATCACCCGAACGGGGATTGTCAATCCCGAATAGATCTATTTTATAACATTCGCGTAGACAACATGCTATAACGTTCGTTTGCCCAGTGATAGCTAATCACCCGAACGGGGATTGTCAATCCCGAATAGATCTATTTCATAACATTCGCGCTCACCCTCCAAGTGATTTAGAGTGTGATATAAATCAAGTAGTTGAATTCAAAATGAGTATGTAAACAATTTCGTAAACATGTATGCAAATGAGTATGTGACAAGGTATGAAACCGAGTTTGTAATCAACCATGTAATTGTGTTTGTAATGAATTGTAAAATCAAGTATGTAAACCAATTATGTAGAATAGTATAAGAAAGATATTGTAAACAAGTTGTATTGAGCAGGTATTCTCCCCCGAGATTTGTAAAGTAAATGTAAAACAAGTGAAAGAGGGGCTATAAACTCACATCGATGAGGAAGAACGATTGGCGGGAATGCGCATATAATATGCACAACACGAACGGAAGACGAAACGGCTCGATCAAGAAGTTGCGACTAATCTTAACAGCTAAGTCCCACTAGCCTAGGATGGTGTACTTGGTTTTCCGATGAATGAGTACATCAACGTAATACGTTGATAAAAGATTTGGATTTAAAGTTGTAATAGTTTGGTGGTTGGTTAAATAAATAAATCAAAAAGTAAACGCAATGTGTGTAATATATTCCGTATATATTACATAATGAAAAATGACCGAGTATATAATTCATACCGTGAATTATATAACAAGATGCAAAATCAAAAGAATGACCTGAAGCGTATATACTACGCGACATGTTTTACATCTAAAAGGTGACAATTAAAATAAAAGGGTCCAATTATATAATACTTTCCGAGTATTATATAAGAATGATGGTTAACAATAAATGAGTCCTAAAAATTCGACACGTTTCAAAAGTCACTAATAATAGTTCGTAGTAAACAGTAAACACACGTTTTAATGTTACGAATTAATATAATGAAATTTTCCAAAAATTCTTAGTTTTCGTTCGTTTATCGGTCGTCACGATCTAATAATTCTTAAGGCATTTGATTCGTCCTTTTCAAGATAATAATTAAGGTAAGATTTTATTAAATTTCTTAAGCGTAACAATTTGTAAAAATCTCGGCATGACCTATTCGTTTATTTAACGTTTTCCATATTAACGAAAGTTAATTATTTTCCCTCAATTCAATACATGTTGCAAACCCAAATACATCTTTTAACAGTTATTATAAACACAGAAACATAAATTAATTTAATTAAAATATTTATTTAACAATACCCCATTGTAATCGGTTTATTATATAAATGATATTATGAATCTTTTAAAGTTTTTTATTATAATGATTGATTACCAAACCAACACACCATTTGTGTGGTTAAACCAACCAATGAAGCCCTTAAGTAGTTTCGGTTAAGCCAAACGCTTCCTAACTTATTTTTAACCCATAAACAAACACATCCTACTCGGCTTAAACCCAAAACCAAACACACGTGTTGCTTGCTGTCCCCAAACACCCTTGCTGGCGTTGATATAAACCCCAAACGCACCCTAATCTCTACAACAGCCCACAACGCACACCTAATGGCTGTTACAACTAGAACAGACGCACCCCATGCGTTTTTATCATAACCATAAAACCAACACACCCATTTTGGGCTGTTAACCTATGACCCAACCGCACCCTAATGGCTGAGGACGAAATCCAAACGCACCTTTGGCGTTGAATCGAGCAAACAGACACGCCCTAAGACGTGACTGACGAAACCAAACCCACCCTTCGTGGTTTTATAAAAACCACACGCACCTTATGGTGCTGCCATAAACCCACGCACCCTGATGGGTTTTATCAGTAAACCACACGCACCCGTTTTATGAGGTGATGGCGATGGTGGTGTTAAGATGAATATGGTAACTGAAGTGGTGGCGTCGGTGGATGTTATGATGGGAGATGGTGACGAGTGGCAGCGTGTGGCGGTGGTGGCGAGGTGGCGCGTGGGGCGAGTGGAGTAGTGGATCGGGTAGATCGGAGTGATGGGGAGTCTTTTGGTCTTCGCCGGAAAAACCCGCCGGAAAAGTTTTCCGGCGGTGGTGGTGGTCGCCGGCTGCCGGACATGGGAGGGAGAGAGGAGAGGTGAGTGAAAGTGTGTGTGTTTATATTAGAGAGTGAAATGAAATTGTTATATAAGTTTTATATATATATATATATATTAAATGTGACAAGTTATTATGGTTGAGGGGTTTAAAGCGTAACATTTTTATTATAGTTTTGGTAAGAACGGTTCGGGACTCATTTGAGCGACCTAACGGACGATTCAACACACGAAACTTGCGCCATCGTTTTCTAAATTATTTTTCTGATAAAAATGAGTATTCACTCGACTAATTTTCGTAAACGTTTTATAAAATTTATTTAAAACGTTTATTATCTATTTTGTGACTTGGTTAAAAATAAAAGAAATTTTAACTCGGATATTCGCGTTATCAACAACGCTTAAATAAGCAAAATATTAAATAATTTTATTTAATATTTTTATTAAATAAATAGTGATAATTAAAAATAAATTTAATTATTTTTAAGTGCCGGTACCCGTTGCGTGCAGTTTTCAAAATTTTGCGGGGCTGTTTTAGCCCTCTTTTGCTTGTTTTCAAGTCTCGGGTAAAACTAAAAAGTTGTCTGAAATATCGTTTTACATCAAATTGCTTTAGGGTCTGAGTCGTGAAAACGTGATTTAGATGATCGTTCTTATAAGTCAAGCCAGACCCTAAAAGTCAAAGATTGAAATCGTCATTCAAAATTTCGAAAATTCTCGGATGTTACATGTCCCATGCTTCATAAAACGTCTCATCAAATCTTTATTGAAATCTCGTGATTTCATTTCTAAGATTTGTGGTTTTAGAAGGAGGGAAAAATTTGTTGATGAATTTTAAGACAAGATCATCCCATGTTTGAATCGATCGAGGGGGTTCTTTTTCAAGCCAAATCCGGGCTGCCCCCTCGAGGGAAAATTGGAAAAGCATAAGCTTTACCGACGTTCGAGAACTTTATCGTAGAAGTGATCTTGTTGAAATATCGGATGTGGGCATGAGGATCTTCTTTGTCATGTCCGAAGAATTGCTTGTTTTGAACGAGGTTAAGCAGACCGTGCTTAAGCTCAAAGTTGTCCGCAGTGATTTCGGGCACAACGATGGCATCCTCATAACCCGCGGTGGGTGCTTCAAGCAACTGAGCCATAGTACGTTAATCATCCATTGGAGGTGGGGGAGGAGGTGGATTTTTAAATGGTTCTTCAAGATTAAAAGGTTCAACAACAGGAGGTGGGGCCTAGTGTTGTTGATTATGAAGATTACGAGATTGGGAACGAGTGCGCATGCACTAAAAAGGAAAGTTTACACTAATGTTTTTTTTTTTTTTTTGGTTTTTGGTTTATCAAGAGTAAATTCACAATTTATTTTAATAACGGACAACGAAGAAGACAACTTAAACCTAATAATCGACAAGCTTCTCGGTAACTCTTCGAAAAGATTAAACGCACAAGAGCGGAGGAATAGGAAAGCGCGAAGTATTAAAACCTTTTCCTTTAGGGTCGTCGTTCCTCGGAATCAACCGCTTATACCCCTCTTATAGTTTGTTTATCCTCTAAAAGGTGAACCGTACCTCGCAAGTGACACAAAAGGCAAGTTTTTAAATCTTTTGTTCGAGTTGGGAACCAAAAAGTTCACCGGAAGTTATTATGATAATACCTCAGTTGAGAATATTATATTTTGGTATTTTACCAATTTGTGAATTTTATTGATAATTAAAGACAATGTTTTTATATTTTTAATTTTTTTTTATATAATATTCACAGCTTCAAACACAAATGATCAACAGCAACGATAGTCGGTATCACAGCCTCCCCGGCAGCGGCGCCAAAAATTGATTGTTTAAATTTCTCTTTAAACTATATTATATATAATATATAATAAAATATAAAATATATATAGTAAGAATAGTCTAGAAACAAAGTCAATAAAACCGAGAAGTAGTATAGAGTGTTCCCGGGTCGTTTATCCCCAACGAGGCTGTATTGGAAAATCGATACAGTCGAAAGATTTGAGTTGGAAGGAGAGAAATGATTTGAGAGTGCAGGAAGTTAAATTAAGCAATAACAAATAAAAACGTTTAAGAAAATCCTAAAAATTATGAAATTAAGCTAGAAAACGAGAGCACGATTCCCGAACTAAGGGGGAAAAACCTAAATTCTTCAAAATTAACCCTACGAAGAAATTTTCACTTCTAAACTACTCTAGGGGACAAATAACGAAGAATGAAAAAGACTAGACTGAAAACGGAGTTCGTTTGACCCAAAAACGAGTCAAGACAAAAAAACGCACCCGGAACCGTTCTTTAAAAAGCAAAAAGTTACAAAAATGACCCTACGAAAATTTTTATATTTTTCCTACAAACTATATGACTAAATAAAATTTTCTAAAAAAGAAAAATATTTTTTTGATAATTTTTGTATTTTTTATGAATTTTTTAAACTTTTAACGAAATTAAATTGTAAAAAATACTAAATGACTTCTAAAAATTCTAAAAATTTTACTAAAAATACTTTATACTATGACTAACCTACGAAAAATAAGAAACAAAAAATTGGCTTATTAATAAGCCCGTAATAAGCTGTTAACAGCTTATAGGCTTATAAGCCCAAAACACCCTTAAATACCAAGGCCCTTGGGACTATAACGAAAAAGTCCCAAGGGCGCAGCGGTATGAGTGTGTAAAAAGGGGGAATGTATCGAGGGGTACCGGGTTCGAGTCTTGCTCACCCGGGTCACCCCTTGTCTTTCCCTCTTTTTTTTTGGAAAAACTTTGTGAAGCAAAGTTGTTAAGCTCGTGGGGCTTAACAACTTTCTCAACTACAAGTTTTTCTGAAAAGCTCTAAATAAGCTTAAAAATAAGCTTTTAAACGACAGAATGCTCAAAGTGAGCTTAAAGGCTTTGAAAAGCTAAGTCATTTGGCTTTTGAGGACAAATAAGCTAAGTCTTGGACAAAATAAGCTAAAGGGGGCCTAACTAACCTAGATAAACTCTAAAAAGCTAAAAAGCTAAAACTAAATAAGCTGGAAAAAGGGCTTAAGTGACATAAAGCTAAAGTAAGCTTAAAAGGCTAAAAGGGCTTAACTATTGGACAAATAAGCTAGGAAAAGGAAAATAAGCAAATAATCTAAACACACTATCAAAAAAAACTACTAAGAGCACAATTGAGCTTATGAAATAAGCTGAATAAGCCAAAGAGAAAAAATAAGCAGTCCCTTCACTAAACTTGGCTAAAACAGTGATGGGGCAACTTGTAGCTTAAAAATAAGCTATCTAAAAAGCTTGCTAAGGGCTGAAACTTAGAGGGCTTATTAAGAAGCTTATGGGCTCACAAAATAAGCCAAAAGTTAAGGCTTATGCACACTAAAAAGCTAAGAAAAGAGGGCTTAAAATCTCCCCTTTGCACCAGGGGAGATTAATGCTTAACACAAGGGGCTTATTTGACAGCTTTTTAAAAGCTGTCAAATAAGCTCAAAACTAAAAAATAAGCTTAAACAGATTGAGTATACTATGAAATGGACTTGTGCTCCAATTTTAAACTTTTAAAAACCATTAAAACCTGCTGAGGCAAACTAGGGCTGAGCTTGAGAGAGACTTATCAAAGTGCTTATGTGGCTTTCAAATAGCCAACATTTAGGGACTTTGTTCACTGAAAAGCTAGAATGCAAGGCTAAAAGTTGGAACTAGCTTCCGGGATTTAAGCAAACAAGGGGAAGCTAAATTTGACAGCTTTTTTTTAGCTGTCAAATAAGCTCAAAAATAAAAGAAAAGTTGGGACTCAGATCTAGTGTGGCTTAAGGTGAGCTTTATGCTCACATTGCTCAGGCTTCTAAAAAACATTTAAACTTGTCTGAATATGGTTCTTAAAAAAGGCTTTTTGCAAAAAAATGGACACTTTACTTTTGAACAGCCTTGACTCAAAAGTCAAAGTGACACAAAGTTGTTTTTAGAGCATGTTTTAAACTCAAATTTGATAACTCTTTTTGACACTAAATACTCATGAGATCCCAAGTGCTTATGAAATAAGCCACTATTGTGTTCTAAAATCCCCAGTAAATAAGATGAAACTTAGAAAAATTTGGAAATCAATATTCAAACATTATAAACTTATAAAAATTAGCTTTAATAGCTAAAAAAAAAAAAAAAAAAAAAAAAAAAAAAATAAAAAAAAAAAAAAAAAAAAAAAAAAATACTTAAGCTACATCTACCACACATGGACCTATAACCCTATACCATAGACTGCTTTGACCCGTTTTTAGCCCTCTTATGCAAACACCGACATTTTATATTTCTTAAAATGGGTTTTAACACTTTAAAAAGCTGTTTTAACTCATAATTCTTAAAGGGAATAGACAAATAAGCATTAAACAACCTAAATAAACAATAATAAGCAGGAAATAAGCACTTATTAGCTAAACAGGAATAAGCTATAAAAAAATCTAAAAAATTTGTAGACTTTAAAAGCGGGAAAATTGTAAATACCCTTTGTCCAAGCTTTTAAGACTTTTTGAGCCTAAGGCTTCTGCTACTAAGCTCTCGTTTAAATAAGCCAGTGAATAAGCCAATAAAGCTACTGACCAAACTTCTAGCTTATCTTCCACACTGTTATCTTGATTTTTCAAACAAGAACTTAAAAACTATAAACTATGAAGAGTTTAAGTTTAATAAGCTTAATCAAACTTCTATAAGAGCTTATAGAAGCTTATTTAACAATATCAAGGGTAATTAAGCCTGTGTTGATAATAAAATCTTAATAAGGTTTAAATTCTCAAAAAAACTTCAACACTTAATTAATTGTTAAAAGGAGTACAAGGATCTTGCAAATAGCTGTAAATAAGCTGAAAGAAACATAAAGAGATTAATTAAAGAAAGCTAAAACTTCTTTACATCTTACTTGCCTAAAATCGGATTCACATAGCCTCTCTTATTTATACTAATCCTTAATCCTTCATCTGCAAAGTGTTTTTCTTCTGTGAGAGACTCCAAAGTCTTAATCCCAGCCATCCATGGTCCTTGTGCTTCTTTTAAAATTATCACAGCCATTGATTCGGCAAAAGTTGTGTGGGAAAAGTGAGATTGCCAACATGGCAAGGCTTCTCTTTTAGTGGGAAAGATAGTGGGGGAGGGGGGAAGTGATTACCCATGGTGGTGGTGATAGTTTACAGGGTAAAAACGGGGTTACTAACCCGTGAGTTGTGTTGGGGGGAAAAAGGAGCGGGAAAAGCTGTTTTGAGTATAACAGGCAAAGGGTTTGGGGGTTTGACACTATTGGCCCCTCAAGGTGATTAGGTACTTTGCATGTTTCGTCCTTGGTTAATTGGAGTTTGTGGACTTTGGCAGTTTAAGTCCCTGAAAGGTATATGTGGCCTTGCACCACACGTCCTTGTGGTGTATAAGTTCTTGCCATTGGCAGAAATGGCCCTTGTGGTTTAACTTTGAGGACTTGGCAGTTTGGGCCCTTCTCTTCATTTCTCTTGTTTTCTTCTTTAAATAAGTTTAGGGTTTTAACAAATTTAACCCTCAAACTTATTTTTCTTGACTTTTGGCTTCGGGGTTGACTTGGGTTGACTTTTGTTGACTTTTTTAGGCTTTTTGTTTGACTGGACTTTGTCTTTTTCCTGCTTTTCCATTCCGTGTCCGGTTTTGTCGTTTTGGCTTCGTTTTTCGTCCTTTTCTTAGTTATCCGTTCCTACACAATACAATTAGCAAAACAAGCGTATATTTGGCATTTTAAGTCTGTTTTTGGTTATTTTAGCTCGTTTTTAAAGGTAAAAGGTATGTGTAATTAAACACATACCAGCAGGTTTACATGAGTTTTCTTTTTAACAACTAAGGATGAAACCAGTGAGATCCTTACGAGCTTTATCAAAGAAATAGAAAACCTAGTAGATAAGAAAGTGAAAATAATCAGGAGTGATAATGGAACAGAGTTTAAGAATAAAGTTATGGATGATTTTTGCAGAGAAAAATGTATTAAGAGGGAATATAGTGTAGCCAGGACTCTTCAGCAAAATAGTGTTGCTGATAGGAGGAATAGGACACTAATTGAGGCTGCTAGAACAATGTTAGCTGACTCTAAGTTACCTACCACATTTTGGACTAAAGCAGTTAGTACTGTTTGCTATGTACAGAATAGGGTCTTAGTAGTCAATCCTCATAACAAGACACCTTATGAACTTTTTAGAGGTTTTAAACTAGCTCTAAGCTTTATGAAACCATTTGGATGTCATGTTACCATTCTTAATACTTTAGACAGTTTAGGCAAGTTTGATGAAAAAAGTGATGAAGGTTTCTTTATTGGATATTCCTTGAGTAGTAAAGCTTTTAGGGTATATAACACAAGAACCAGGAGGGTAGAAGAAAACTTGCATATTTGGTTTTTAGAGAATAAGCCTATGATAGAAGAAAATGGTCCAAAGTAGTTGTTTGATATTGATTCTCTAACCCAATCAATGAATTATGTACCAGTTGTTGTAGGTACAATCATTAATGAATCTGCAGGTACATAGGGAGAACTTAATGCAGGTACATAAGAAGAAATCAGTCAAGATTGCATTGTGATGCCAATTTTGAAAGATGCTTTATATTTTGTGTCACTCTCAAAGGATGTTGATGATGGTAAACCAAAATCTGATGTTGATGATCAAAAGCAGGTTAAAGATGGTCTAGATAATGAGAATGATGCAAAAGATAAGTCTAATGATGATAGCAGTCCTAAAGAAGTTAATGCTGCTAGACAATATGTTAATACTGCCAATCCTAATATTACTACTGGTAGCTTTAAACTTAATGTTGTTGGTCCATCAGTTAATACTACTAGTTCATATGATCAAGATAGCCATAAAGACATGTTCACTATGGGAGCTAGTCATACTCTTGAAGCCACTCATGTTGAGTTCTTCAGTGATGAAGATGAACCAGAAGTTGATTTGGGGAACATCACAAATTCCTATACAGTTCCAACCACTTCCAATACAAGAATACATAAAGATCACTCAATTGAAAATGTGATTGGTGATGTGAAGTCATTTGTTCAGACAAGAAGAATGACAAAACCTACTTCTAAACAAGGATTTCTCAGTGCAGTATATGAACAGAAAATACATGATACCCTGAATACTTGTTTATATGCTTGTTTCCTATCACAAATTGAACCTAAAAGTATTGCTAAAGGTCTGTCTAATTCATCTTGGGTGAAACCAATGCAGGAAGAACTTCTGTAATTCAAACTCTAACAGGTTTGGATACTTATGGATTTGCCTATTGGAAAGAGGGCCATTAGAATAAAATGGGTCTTCAGAAACAAGAAAGATGAAAGAGGGATTGTGATTAGGAATAAAGCAAGGTTGGTTGCACAGGGTAATCGACAAGAAGAAGGTATAGACTATGAAGAAGTTTTTGCTCCTGTGGCAAGAATTAAGGTAATAAGATTGTTTTTGGCCTATGCTTCTTTTATTGGTTTTCTAGTATATCAAATGGATGTGAAGAGTGCTTTCTTATATTGAACTATTAAGGAAGATGTTTATGTTACTCAACCACCAGGATTTAAAGATCTTGACCATCTAGATAAAGCTTACAAGGTGGTCAAGGAACTTTATGGGTTGCATCAAGCACCAAGAGCATGGTATGAAACCTTGGCTAACTATTTGTTGGGTAATGGTTTTCAAAGAGGGAAGATTGATTAGATATTGTTTATCAAGAAGCAAAAAGGAGATATTTTGCTTATACAGGTCTATGTTGATGACATTATCTTTGGCTCTACAAACAAGGAGTTATGTACTAGATTTGAGAAGCTTATGAAGGATAAGTTTTAGATGAGTTCTATGGGAGAACTTAATTTCTTTCTAGCATTACAAGTACATCAGAAGGAAGATGGAATATTTATCAGTTAGGATAAATATGTAGCTGAGATTTTTAAGAAATTCAACTACAAGTACAACATGCCTTTATTCAACTACTAAAGGTTGTCAGATTTTGGGAAACAGGTTGATATCTTGGCAGTGCAAGAAGCAAACTGTGGTTGCCACCTCTACAACTGTAGCTGAATATGTGGCTGCTGCTAGTTGCTGTAGACAAGTACTCTGGATTCAAAACTAATTGCTGGATTATGGGTATAATTTCATGCATGCTGTCATTAATATTGACAATAACAGTACTATCTGCATTATTGAAAATCCTATTCAACATTCTAAAACAAAACATATAGAGAGTAGACATCATTTTATAAGAGATTGCAATGCTAAAAAGTTAATTCAAATGGTTAAAATTCATACTGATCATAATGTTGCAGATCTTCTTACAAAAGGTTTTGATGCAGGAAGGTTTCAGTAATTGGTCTCAAGTATAGGAATGCTTAATCCTTAAATGTATACATCTCTTTATGTATTTGTAAAGGATTAGTACTGTTAGTCTTGTCAATTAGTACTGCTAGTTATACTTAAGACTGCTTGTTAAAACTGTTGGTCATACTTAATACTGTCAAAAAGAAAATACTTTGGATTGTGTATTTTTGGCTATGGACTAACACTTGCAGGTAAAGCATATTGAATACCTGATGTTGAATGCTTCACCTCTGAAGAATTGGTTGAGGGAAAGTTAATGTTTTGGATAACAGTTTTTAACTTTTATTCATGGGTTATGCATAAATATGGATCCTCATGAATTCTCACATGTCTATCTAGTCTTTTCTAGTGTGCTTGTGATGAATAGAGGCATGTTGTTGTATAATTATTGAAGACAGAGTTAATACTGTTAGACATCTGTTAATACTGCTAGGCAGAAAATTACTACTGCCAGGCAAAAGTTAATACTGTTGGGATGACATAAGAGCCAAAGTTACAACTGTTGAGCAAATTCTTATCCCTTGAAGCATTGTTTGAGGGGAGGCTACTTATGTCAATATACAGTCAAAGCATGGATGGAAGGATATGTAATATCAAAAGTATGTTTTCAAAAGAATAAAAAACATCTAGGCATGTCAAAAGAGGTCGGGACACCAAGATACCTCAGTCTAGTGGTCCCCCTGTAAAGGTTGGTGATGAGGCTGTCCATAAGGAGTTGGGTGACAGAATGGAAAGGGCTGCCACTACTGCCTCTAGCTTAGAAGTAGAGCAGGACAGTGGTAACATCAAATAAGACCCAATCTATGTCAACACTTAATAGATCAAGTCCTTAGGGAATTGGTCCAGGTAGTGGTCTCAGGTGCCAAGATACCATATTAGGGGATGTAGATGCTCAAACTAGGTCTGAGACTACATCTAAACAGTCTAATGATCCATCAAATATGTTGCATAAAAACAGACAAAGTGATTTGGTGAGCCAAAAGAAATGAGAGATTAAGTAAGCTTAAAAATAGAAAGAGAGATGTGTGAATAAAAACATAAATGAGTGATTATGTGAGCAAAAAGAATTGAGAGACATTGTGAGCATAAAAACAGAAAGAGAGCTTGTGAGAAGAATCAATTGATGATGGAAGTCCTTTTTGGAAAGAAATTGAAGTTAGTGCTGGTAACTTAAAACTTAATGCTGTTAGTTTTAGGTTATTGGGTTACTTACTACTGCTAGGCATAACATTATGCTGTCAGTTTAAGTTAATGCTGCTAGGCCTAATTTAGTGCTACTAGTTCAAGTTAATGCTGCTGAGGGTGATTCTATAAATACTTCGATTCAGGGTTTCATTTGATTCTTTATTCAATTTCAATCATTCAAACACTCTCTAAACATAAACCCTAACTCAATTTCATCTTTGATCATCAAAACACAACACAATGTCAACCCTAACTTTTGCTGACACTCACAACATGGTCGCATTCTTGGAAAAACCCATTGAAAGTGATAGGTTTCATGAGATTATTGATTTTATGAATGCTAATCAGATTCGTTATGCATTGACTATTAATCCTACTATCTACACATCTTGCATTCAACAGTTTTGGGCAATGGCAAAGGCAAACACTGTCAATGGTGAACATCAGATACAAGCCCTAATTGATAAGAAGAAGATAAGCATCACGGAGTCAAGCATTCGAAGTAATCTTCACTTGGGAGATGCAGGAGGTACTGATTGTTTGCCAACTGCTATAATTTTTGAAGAACTGGCACAGATGGGGTATGAACCTTCTCAAAAGCTTACTTTTTATAAAGCTTTCTTTTCTCCACAATGGAAGTTTTTAATTCATACTATTACACAAAGCCTTAGTGCCAAAACCACTGCATGGAATGAATTCAGTAGTGCAATGGCCTATGCAATCATATGCTTGGCCATAAACCAGAAATTTAATTACTCTAAGTACATTTTTGATGCTATGGTAAAGCACTTAGAGGGAGGGGTTAAGTTTTTTATGTATCCATGATTTCTACAAGTTTTCATTAATCAACAGCTTGGGGATATGTCACATCATAAGAAGATTTATGTTAACCCTTCACACACAAAGAAAATCTTTGCCAATATGAAGAGAGAAGGAAAGGATTTTTCTGGGAGAGTAACACCTTTGTTTGCAACAATGATGGTTCAACCTAATCAAGAAGAGGGTGTAGATTCAGGCATTCCTACTGATTCTCATCAGACACCCATTACTACTCAACCATCATCCTCTAGATCTCAAAAACAGTCCAGGAGGAAATAGAGGAAGACACTGCAGTTACTCAGGAGGAGCCACAACAAGATGACAGTGTTCCTACACCTTCTAATGATCCACTTCTTAGTGGTGAGGATAGCATGCAACTATCTGAATTGATGATTTTATGTACTAACTTACAAAAACAGGTTCTTGATTTGGAGAAGGCAAAGGATGCTCAAGCAAAGGAGATTACTGATTTAATGAAGAGGGTCCAAAAGTTGGAAAGGAAAAAGAAATCAAGAACTACAAGGTTAAAAAGGCTAAGGAAAGTTAGTATGTCTAGAAGAGTTGAATCCTCTAAGGATAAAGATAGTTTGGGTGATCATGAAGATGCATCCAAATAGGGAGAGTTTTTGAAGACCCATTGATAAGGATGCTGATGTTTCTTTAGTTGATGATACCCAGGGGAGGTCAGATGATGCAGACATGTTTGATATAAATGAACTTCATGGTGATGAGGTGTTGTGGATATGCCGATTGGTGAGAAAAAAGAGCAGAGTGCAAAGGAAAGAGAGGTAAATACTAGTGTTGAAGTTAGTGTTGCTCCTACAACTATTGAAGAAATAACTTTACCTCAGACACTGATTCAAATCAAAGTAGCTAAACCTAAAGTTGTTACTACTTCTGCTACAACAACAACAACTACAAGGCCCAAGGCTAGAGAGGTTGTAGTTTAGGAGCCTAGTAAATTTAGAACTCCACAAGCATCACAACCTTTAATGACTAAGGACAAAGGCAAAGCAATCATGATTGAGCCTAAAGTACCTATGAAAAGGAAAGATCAAGTTGCTCTTGATGATGATTTGGTAAGAAATCTTCAAGCTCAATTGGAGGCTGAACTTATAGAAGAAGAAAGGATTGCAAGGAAACAGGAAGAAGAAGCCAACATAGCTTTGATTGAGTCATGGGATAATATACAAGCTATGATGGAGATAGATTTTGAGTTAGCTCAGAGGCTACAAACAGAAGAAAAATGAGAGATATCCATTGAATAAAGATCAAGACTATTTGTAGAGATTGTGAACAAAAGAAAGAAACACTTTGCAATGCTTAGAGCTGAAGAGAAAAGAAGAAAGCCACTAACTAAAGCTCAAAAAAGGAATCAAATGTCTACCTATCTCAAAAACATGGGTGGATACAAGCATAATCAGTTAAAGAGCAAGAGCTATGAAGAGATCCAAAAGCTATTTGATAATGAAATGAGAAGAGTAAATACTTTTATTCCTATGGATTCTAAGGAAGTAAAGAGCAAAAAGGCAATAGAAGAAAGTTCTAAAGGAACAGAGGATGAACAAAAATCTGATAAGTCAAAGAAAGCAGAAAGTGGTAAGGAGAAAGCTAAAGGTAGCAGAAAGAAGATGCTTGGTAAGAAAAGAGCAGGGAAAGAGCAACAACAAGAATCTTCAAAGAGACAAAGAATGAAGGATGATAAAGAGACAGATGAGCATGAAGAAGTTGAAGAAGTTGATGAAGCTGAGCTAAAAAAGCATTTGGTGATAGTCAAAGATGATGATATAGCAATTGATGCTATACCAGTTGCTACCAAACCACTAGTGATTGTTGAATACAAGCTTCTTAGAAAAGGAATAATGGCATATTATCAATTGATAAGAGCAGATGAAAGTTCTAAAAGATATTCTTCTATGATCAGGATGCTTTAGGGAATTGACAGAGAAGATTTGCAGACTCTTTAGAAGTTGGTCAAGACAAAGCATGGTGATACAAGGCTTGAAAATGATCATGAAAGAGTGTTGTGAGGAGATTTAAAAGTCATGTTTGAATCAGACATAAAGAGTGATGTATGGAGAAATCTACAAGGATACAAAGTGACTATTTGGAAGTTGTTTGATTCATGTGGAGTGCACTTTGTAAGGTTTGAAAATGTCCACAAATATGCTTAACAAGAAACTTCAAACTGATTATTAGAATGAGATGTGCTACCAACTACTCAAGCTTATGGTAAAGCAGTAAAATGGTCAGTAAAAGGTTTGAATGCATCTTCCTGATAGTGATGAAGACTTTTAACAGAGAAAATTGAAGATTCAAAAGATGAACATCAAGTTTAGGGGAGGATTGTTGGGACTTAAAAGACTTCAAGGATTCTTAGAGTTACTACTGCTCAGGTACATAATGGGAATTATGCTAAATAGTTAGTACTGGTAGTATAAAGTTACCACTGCTAGTTACTACTATTAGTATAATTTAGTACCGATAGTATAAAGTTACTATTGTTAGTTGAAGTTAACACTTCTCAGAGTTGAAGACTAAAATATAAGCTAAGTAGTTAGTGTTGCTAGTAGTAATGTTAAGACTGCTAGTACATGTTACTATTGTGAGTATATATTAGTACTGCTAGTACTAATGTTACTACTGCTTATGTTTATTAGTGATGTTGATACAAAAAGTTTATGTGGCTGATTACAACTGCTTGAATACTTACTACTGTCAAGAGGATAACGACAGTTTAAAGAGATAAAGATTGTTTAGAGAACAAGAATACTTGTGAAGATAAGTATTGAGATATTTTTGTACAATATATGTATAATGTAATTGTTTAAGAGATTACGTTTATGTTTAGAAAAGATTATGATATCTAAGGAATGTATTGTAAGCCGACTAGGACTCCTTAGTATATAAAAGGAGGCTCTAGGGCATTAGTTGAGATACAAGTTTATAAGTTTTCATAGTTGTCAAGTCGATTTAGAAAAGCTTCAAGGTTGTAAACCCTAGTACCGGTGAAGAGGACTCGTATTATTGATCTAATAATATTGGAGTGTTTGGTTATAGATTTGTTCATTCATGATTACTGTTCTATTCATTATACTTCTAGGTATTAAGGTGTAGATTCCGCATACACTTTAGTATACATACAAAGTTTATACAACAAGTTATTTTTGATTTATCCAAGGTAATTTAACCTTAGACAACCTAAGGAATCGATCAAGGATTGGGATCAACAAAATTGGCTCAATTCTTGGGAGGGTTCATTGTGAATGTGGAATTCGCGGTTGCATTGGAAAAAATAGGGGATCGGTCGTTTTAGCTTTAAAAGGTGGATTTATGGTTGGTTATGTGATCATGGTTGTTCAAGTTGTTTTTTCGATGGTTATATGTGTAAAATTGTTCTATAGGTAGTGTAGTTCACTTCTAGCTTTTGATCGCCTCGACATGTCAATAGTTTAATTTTAACGTGTTGCGGGGTCTTACCATGAAAAGCGTTTTCTTTGTAAAACATCCCTACATATCATCGTGCTACAACTCTATCTCTATCTTTATATGTAGCTGTAAAATGGTATCAAAACTATAATCTAAACAACAATAAACCACTGAGGTCCAATAAACCACTGAGTTCAGTCAACATATATTACTAACCAAAAATTACACATAATATGAACCAAGCCCCTAAGCAAAAGGAGGTTCGTCAGGTTATTTATGATAATAGTCTTTGTATGTGTACCATTCTCGAATTGCATGTGGCTAACTCAAATCTTCAAGGTTTGTGTTCTAAGGTGTTTAAACATTGGCAATGGACGTCTAATGGGTTAATATATGCTAAAGGTTCTCGGATCATCTTGGGTTGGAACCCAAACATTGTTAACATTATAGTCATCTCCTTTGACGACCAGGTTATGCACACATGTGTTTACTTTAAAGCTGATAAAAAGGAGTTATTGTATTCTTTTGTTTACACTCATAATAGATATATCTAACGGCGTGCTTTGTAGCAAAACTTGGGACTCACAAAGGCTATGTTCAAAATAGACCATGGTGTGTCTTAAGGGACTTTAATGTTTCCTTAAGTGTTGATGATAAGTCTATAGGTTCTTCTTATATTGACATGGGTATGCATGATTTCCAAGCCTGTGTGGAAGAGCTTGAGGTTTCGGATGTTAATAGCACGGGGTTAAGGTATACGTGGAACCAAAAGCCAAAAGGTGATTATGGTATTTTAAAAAAGATTGATCAGATTATGGTTAATATTGAGTTTTATACGTCTTTTGTGGGAGCTAGTGCTTTATTTCAGCCTTATCAAATTTTGGATCATTTTCCTAATGTTCTGCGTGTTCCTATGATTTCTGTCACTAAACCACGGCCTTTAAAATTCTCTAATTTTTTGGTGCATAACACTCGGTTCAAGGAGATTATTATGGATGGGTGGCAAGTCTTGGTTAGTGGTTTTTGGATGTTTAAAGTGGTGAAGCGTCTCAAACTTCTCAAAAAACCTCTTCGTAAGCTGCTCTATGATCATGGAAATATTCATAATACGGTTAATAAGTTAAGGCATGAGCATGATGAGGCTTAAAAGTCTCTTGATTCTGATTTGAGTAACATTGAGCTTAGGGAATAGGAGGTGGCATATCTTCAAGCTTTTAATGATGCTCTCTTTATGCAAGAAAGGTTTCTCATGCAGAAGGCTAAGGTGGAGTGGCTTCAGCTTGGTAATGAAAATACTGCATACTTTCATAAAGTGGTGAAGAGCCAAGCATCAAGAAATCAGATTGATAGTATTACTACTTCTAATGGTGTTTGTGTGGATGGTGATCAAGTTCCCCTGGCATTTATTGATCATTACACGGCTTTCCTAGGCCAACATGGAGTCACTTCTCACTTTAACTCTACTAATCTATTTTGTAATCAAATTACTAATGATATTGCTAATCATAAGGTTCGTGATGTTTTTGATCAGGAAATTCATGATGCCGTCTTTGCTATAGGGGATAATAAAGCCCCTGACCAGGATGGGTATTCTTTTGCTTTCTTCAAAGAAGCTTGGGATATCATTTCTGGTGATGTGTCTAGATCTATTAAGGAATTCTTCACTAATGGTGTTCTTCTTAAAGAACTCAACCATACCATCATTGCCTTGATCCTGAAGATTACTGCTCCTATGGGTATTAATGATTATCGCCCTATATCTTGCTGCAATGTCCTCTATAAATTTATTAGCAGGATCATATCAAATAGGATGAAAGACATCTTGATAAATTTGGTCAACTTGAATCAATCTGCCTTTGTGCCTAGTAGACGTATTTTCAACAATATTCTCCTAACTCAAGAGATGATGCATAATTATCATTTGGATAGAGGCACTCCTAGATGTGCTTTTAAGGTAGATATTCAGAAGGAGTATGATACGGTTGATTGGAATTTTTTATAGGATGTTCTTATTGGGTTTGGGTTCTGTGGAAAACTAAAAGAGGGGTTGAATAGTTTACCGTTTTTTAAGTTAATATTATGTTTGTTTATAAAAACTTGGATTAGATTTTATGTGATATCAATATGTGCACAATTTGAACAATTCAAGTAAGCAAATAAGTAAGACAAGCGATAAGAGTTAGAAAGATCAAACCACAACATAAGGATTTATAGTGGTTTGGTAATGAAGCACCTCTTCGTTGTACTCCACTCCACGAGCACCAAACTCGAGAGTTCTCTTCACTATGTCAACAAACTCCCTTTAGGCGGAGAAAACCGTACACGACTTTGCTTACACTAATTTCCGACACTAAGTGAAATGTCGAGTTCTAATCCTAGCTAGAACCAATCTAGCATGACTAACCACACTACTTCACAACAACTTACAACTTTGCTTCACTTCATGACTTGTCTTTGCTTCACTACTTATCTTTACTTTACAACTTCTTTTCTCTTTACAACCAAGAAACTACTACGATTACACCAATCTAACACTACTTACAAAGATCACCCCGATCTAACTATACTTACAATAATCACCACAATCTACTTAATATACACAACTACGATACATACCTTCACAATATACACAAATGATTTACAAGATCTAACACAACTTCACAACAACACCAACTAAACTATAGCACTTTTAGACTTGATGATAAGAAGTATTCTTCTCTTGTACTTGAGGAATTAAGCTTGGATCACTTGGAAATAAGGCTTTATGATTAAATGATAAAAGGAAAGAAAGAAGAGTATAAACTAATTTAGAACAGAAA
The DNA here is from genome assembly GCA_026074375.1 of Tanacetum coccineum. Taxonomy (NCBI): domain Eukaryota; kingdom Viridiplantae; phylum Streptophyta; class Magnoliopsida; order Asterales; family Asteraceae; genus Tanacetum; species Tanacetum coccineum. Next base: position 30,070 of record BQNB010031947.1, on the reverse strand, counting down.
GAAAGTGTGTGCAAAAGGTAAGAAAATCAGTGGGGAATAGTCCAGTATTTATAGGCCAGCTGAGCTGGATTTTTGTCTGGGCTGTCCCCTTAATTAGGGTGCCTGTCCCCTTAAAATTAAGGGGGCCGCCCCTTATAAGTAAGGGGTCCACCCAGCCCAGACGCTCCCTTTTTGTCTTTTCTAGGGGAGGTGTTTTCTAGAACATTGCTAGCCATTTTTGGGTAGAAAATTTGAATTTAAAATATTTATTTGAACAAAACATTTCTTTTAAATCTAAAAATGTTTCTGTAAAAGATATAAAATTGCTTGTGACATTTTTATAAAAAGTGTAAGGTTAAATAAAAAATTCTTTGATCATGAAATGTATTAGGCATTTGCTTATTCATACCTTAAAGTGATTAGATTTTTGAAATGAAAATTTACTACTAATTACTTGTTTTCATTTAATTTTGCATTAATCGTTTTTACATTTTGTGATCATCAAAACATAGAGAGATCAAAAAATATTAATAACGTTTTTAGGCATTATTTCTATCAACAATCTCCCCCTTTTTGATCATTACAAAATCTAAACTCATTAAATGAAAAAATAGTTTTAAACAAGTCTTTAGTGAGTTTATTTCCATTTCTCTCCCTTTTTGTAGAATTAAAAAGGCTTCGCCGATAAATATTAGTAGAATCGACAGAAAAATAAAATGCTCCCCCTTGATGTGTACTCCCCCTCGTTCGAGGGCACCAAGGAATCGAGCTATGGTAACTTTTCTACAAAAACAAGTTAGAAGAACCACACCAATTTTTCTAACATATGGAGCAAAGAAAGGAAAAATAATATGCATACATTAAATTTAAGTACAACCAAATGCATAGTTGTAAACATTATCAAAGACCATTCATCTAAATAAAATTTGTGTAAACAACACAATCATACATGCATAAAATAGAAATAATATGCTTGAATCATATTGGTACATCATTCATGAAAATTAAACTACAAATGCCCTAAAATTCTAGATTCTCATAGGACTTTCTTGCAAAAGGTTTGGTTGATAATTATTTAAAAATGAGCAACTAAACATAGAGTATGTTTAGTTTAGAGAGATTGATGGTGGTGAAGTGTTGTAAAAGGGAGATTGTGAGAGCATGTGTTCAATGTAGGAGAACATATATTAAAGTTCATCTCTCAATCTAAAGATGAGAGCACGATTGTGAATGCAACACAAACATGAATCTCCATGTGCCTCAAGAAGGTTCCAAGGAATGGGATGACCAAAGATAGATGGAAAGGGTGATGGAGTATCAAATTGGACATCAAGTGGTGTAATTGGTGAAAGGGTGAGAGTGATGTCTATTGATGCATTTTCTTGAGTTGGAGGAGGTGGAGGAACTCTTAGAGGAGGGCTGTTGGTAGTTCAAGATAACCATTGTTGATGGTGATGTGTATAGGTTGGTGATTGGGTGTGTAGTCAAATGAAGATTAGGAAAGTGCCTTTGGTTGATGTGTTTTTAAGGTGGCATAGGAGCACTAAGGCGATGAGAGTTGATGCTTGGGTGATGGGGTTTTGGTGTCATCTTGAGTTAAATCCACGAACAATTGTTTTGGTGGAATGATGTTGATTTTTGATCTTTTAGAAGCTTTGGAATTGGAAGCTCTAATTGATGCCATGGAGGTTTATGATGTTTGATAATGGATGAAGAAGATGCTGCAGTGGTGATATGCATTTGGAGGGAATTTATTAGAAGAAAATGGTTTGGAAATGGAATGAGTTTGAATTAGTTTAGGATTTTCCAAAATCAGTTTGAGCATTCTGGGTAAGGATAACTGAGGCTATGTAAAAGAGGGTCAAAAAGCAAATGAAACAGTAAAATTCCTTGAACGAGAATGGCCGTCCCCCTGTAAATGAATGGCGGGCCCCTTATCTTTAAGGGGACCGCCCTTATGAATTAAGGGGGCCGCCCATCTGGTGTTTTTCAGACGACCAAAATTTTGTTTTTTTGTAAAAATTTATAAGAAAGGTTGTATTTTAGTAGTCAATTTGTAGCAAGTCACATGTGAACATATATATGCATGAAATCAAGTATATCATGTATGTTTGCACCAAATAATATAGAACAATAATGCATAATTATAAAAGCATACTAATCATTCTTAAATATTAGAGGTCCTAAGCAAGCTTAAACAAGTTTGAGTTCTTCCGACTAAGTCGGGTTGTCATCACATAATTAATTAAACATAAACATAAGCATAAGTTCACACAAGATCCTAAACCAATTATTCTATCAAACTAGTCATCACAAAACATCTTCACTTCTTTTTCTTGTCGAAGACTCCTCGTAAAGCCTTGCCAAATGACTTGAATCCACCCCTAACTTCTTTATGGATTTCTTGCGATTGATTTAGCAACTCGGTTTGTCGCTCGAAGAGAAGATCATCATTTTGTTAAGAAGGAGAAAGAATTTGGTATGGTTGGTAATTGAGTAGTTTGAGAGAGTTTAGGTAGGTTGTAGGAGATGGGGTACTAGCACGAGAAGCACCATCATCCTCATCATCGTTTCCTTGGTGAGATGAAGATCCACGGTTATGATGGGCGGAGGTTAAAGAGACAGAGTGACGGGCTTTTCTACGAACACTTTGGGTTGTCTTAGAGCAAGTGGATGCATGACTCATTCAACGACATCGTAGATGTCATTTTCAAGATGAGGGTAAAGTTTCATGACATGTCGAAAGAGACGTGTCAAGAACATACCATAAGGAAGATGGGCTTTAGGAGTCGCTCGTGTACTTTCAATTCTTTTAACAAAGAAATAGGCAAGATTATATTGTTGCCCGGCTAGAATACAATATAATATATGAGCAAGGCAAGCCGGCAGATGGTCCCAGTTTCCTCCTAGTCCGAACACATTTTCATAAATGAGTTCCTTCCATCATTTCAAGTCTTGTCTAAGCTCTTTGGCCAAAACTTGATTTGGAGAAAGAATGACGTTTTTGTGTTTGATGATGTGGTTAGGATCAATACGTTGAAATTGAAGAAATTGATGAATTTCTTCAGGAGTAGGAAGATCGGTATGATATGGTCCTTCAGTTTCTTGTAAGTATGCAAGAGAACCAAGATCACATTCGTTTGTAAAGACGGCTTGGCCATCGAATGGAATTATGAGAATTTGACCAAATTGTTGGAGAGAAAGAGTGATGAATTCGTTTTGAATCATGAAGGAGATAAGAATAACTCCGGAGGCATCTCTTTGAAGAGTGACTTGACTATAAAAGTCTAGAACAAAACGAGGGACAATTGGCTCATTGATTTCGTAGAGACAATTAAGATGAATGTTAGAAAAACAATGATCGATGTGATCAGATGTGTAGTAAAGTTGATCAACAACTCTACCCTTATGAATACATCGATCTTTGATAGGTTTGTAGAAATGTGCGATAGAAGGAGCGATACCGGGTGTTTGGGAAAATTTGGGAATGTAAGAACGGGCACTTTCAATTCTTTTGAGAAAGAAATAGGCAAGATTATATTGTTGCTCGGCTAGGATACAATATAATATATAAGCAAGGCAAGCCAGGAGATGGTCTCGGTGTCCTCCTAATCCGAACACATTCACATAAATGAGTTCGTTCCATCTTTTCAAATCTTGCCTAAGTTCTTTAGTTAGGACTTGATTTGGTAAAAGAATGACGTTTTTGTGTTTGATGATACGGTTAGGGTCAATACGTTGAAATTGAAGAAATTGATGAATTTCTTCAGAAGTAGGAAGATCGATATGATATGGTCCTGCGGTTTCTTATGAGTATGCAAGAGAACCAATATCACATTCATTTGTGAAGATGGCTTGGCCATCGAATGGAATTCTGAGAATTTGACCAAATTATTGGAGAGAAAGAGTGATGAATTCATTTTGAATCATGAAGGAGATAAGAATAACTCCAGAGGCATCTCTTTGAAGAGTGACTTGACAATAAAAGTCTAGAACAAAACGAGGGACAATTGGCTCATTGATTTCGTAGAGACAATTGAGACGAAGTTTAGAAAAACAACGATCGATGTGAACAGATGTGTAGTAAAGTTGATCAACAACTCTACCCTCATGAATACATCGATTTTTGAGAGGTTTGTAGAAGTTTGCGATAGAAGGAGCGATACCGGGTGTTTGGGAAACTTTTGAAATGTAAGAACGAGTAAGAGATGTATCATCGACAGTTGCTCAAGGCATGTTTATCACCTAAACAGGACAACAACAAAATAAAGTATTACAATAAGAAAATAAATAAAAAAATAAAGTTTTTGAAAAATGACAAATGTGGGACAATGATTATTTCGACTCTAAAAATAAAAACCTAAGGAGTGATCCATATGTTCCTTAATTTATTTTTGACTTAATCTAGGATGTTGAAGAGTATATATTAATTATATATTTCAACATCTAGAAGATGAACCAAACACTCTCTTATCAATACAAAACTTGACTAAATTTCTCGAACGATATACGTTATGTTGTATATTTTGTTGATAAATATAAGTTCATTATTTTTGACTTGACGAGAGTTAATTTTTGTTTGTTTTGACATAATACTATGTTTTAAAATATTAAACCAAACGTCCCTTTATTTTACACATTTTATAAAATGTATCAATATATATATATATAAAAATTATATATCTTGATGACTTATACAAGTTAGTTACGGGTTTATACATGTGACAAAAATATAAAGATGGTTATTTCGAATCTAAAAATCGATCCTAAGAAACGAACCAAACACTCCTTTATTTTTATAAAACCTTACCCATTGATTCGAAAAATAAGTATTTAGGTACGTATGTTTCTATAGTCAATGTTATAATCATTTTAACGCGTTTTTTTGGCATGCATCAACAATGTGTAAAGTTTTGTTTTGAAGTTTCTTACTTTAAAAAAATTTATATATATATATTTTTTTGGAAATTTTTGAACCAAAACAAAAAAAAAATTATGACTCAATCCAATTGAAGATATTAAATTCCAATGAAATAATTATGTTGTCAAGATTTTTGGATCGTGAGATGGTTTAGAAATGATTGACGAAATTTTATTGACGTTTTAATTAACCTTTCGTTAATTAAAAATACTTTGATTACTTCAGATGAAATAATCAAGTTGTCAAGCCGAGAGAAGATTTAACGAGGATTTAGTGACGTTTTCAATTAACTTCTTGTCAATTGAGTAAATTAATTATCTCGAATGAAATAATTAATTGTCACAAATTGGAATTTTTAAGAGATGATGAATATATGACGATAGAATGATTGAATGAAGTTAAAGCTTCATGAGAGGATTTCGATAGACGTAGTTTATTGTAGACGTGTAGACGAGGCGGACGTCGTAGTCAAAGAGAGTTTGTTTCATCCATAGTGTTTTGATGTCATGCCTTTCCGGCGTAAGATGAAAAACTAATCCTACTTCTATGTTAATAATTTCCCACTAACTCACTTTTCTTCATCTACGTGAGTTCGCTACTAGTGGACATAGAAGATTTCCATTTTATAGAGGTACGTAGAGAATCTTAATTCAACTACGTGAGAGATGAGTTCATAATGAACAAACTCTCTTAATTCTAGAAAACCAACAAATGGCATTTCTAGTGACTACACTATCTCTACAAGCTTAAGATATATTCTATTAGCTATAACTTATTTGATTAGCATATACTATATGTAACATGATAATATATGATCATTTAGCATCTAACACATAATCTAAAATCTAAAGAGTTTGGAAAGAAGACATACCTTTGCCCACGATGGGTTTTCTTCAATATCTTCAAGTGAGTATGCGTTGAAGGAGAAATCATTTGGTAAATCCGTCGTAAGATTTTAAGAATGTATTCACTCGTCGGATTCCAAGAAACGTTCATGAACAACTCCACTAAAATGTTGTAATGACTCAACCACTTGGACCCCAATTTCTCATGGGTCCAAAATTGTTAGTTCCGAACATGTTTTGCATATGTTGCATTTGATTCGGATACATATAAGGTGGGCATATTCCCCACGGAGAGAAGTTTGGTTGTTGTGAATAATTCCACATAGAGTGATTATTATTAGAGTAATTTTGTCTACCTTGATCTCTCCTAGGTTGTGGTGTTTTAGACCGATGGTGAGAGTTATTAGTTCTTTTTGGAGGAGGAGTCTTAGATCTTGTCTTAGGCTTAGTAAATCCAACTCCGGGTTTTAAAGAAGGTTTATAAAAACGTTTTACTTCGTCGTCGCTTGCAATGGGTATTTTAGTATTGTTTAAAAGTATAAATTTTGGTCTTGGGCTTGAGTTTGATTCTACTATTTTTTCTTTAGACTCAACCACTTGTGACTTTACAAAATTTACTTGTTTAGACTCACTAGTTGATCCTTTGGTAAAATTAAATCCTAGGCCGGATTTATCTCCGGAAGGTTTTTGAAGATTTAACATTTTCTCAAGCGACTTACTACTATTATTAAATTGATTAAGCTTAGAAATTTCTTCCTTAAGCTTTTCATTTTCAAATCTAAGATCTTGACATATTTTATATTCTTCATTTACCTCTTTACCTTTTTCTAATTTAGATAGTTTATTCTTTAGTTCTAGTACTTCATTTTCTAACCGATTTTTAATTTGTTTTTTTTGTGATTTTTTTTAGCCTGACTTTTAGACATACTTTGCTGGTCCGATTATATTCACTACCTAAGTCTTTTTCGGTCTAATGACTGAATGATCACATAAGAATTCTGGTTCAAAAAGTACTCATTAGATGTTTTTAGCCATAAGACATTTTTCTCCCTTTGTCCTTTCTTCTTCATCTTCTTTTTTTTTTCTGGCGCTTTCACTCAATGATCCACCAACGAAGGCTCTTTGATTTGTTGTTTTCTTGATAGTTTTGGACACTCTTGATGATGATGATTTGGATTCTTCTCTTTTTGAATCATTTTCTTCTAGCTTTGCCATTTTTGTCGTCTTTATTTCTTTGAGATGACTTTCTTTCATCATGTGGTTGTCTTATGAATCTTCCTTGTCTTTTAAAAAATTTCTTGAAGTCTCTCACGGCCATGGCGTATTCTTCGTTTTTCACTATCGGAAGTCGAACAATCTTCATCACTTGATTCTTTTTGGCCTTTTAATGGCATGAGTGTCTTAATTTTTGTTCTCTTTTGACTTTGACCCATTTCAGTATCATTCTTAATATTTACGTTATAAACTTGTTAAGTTTCCAATGAGTTCATAAGTGATTGAGTTGCTTAAATCCTTTGATTTTCAATCGTCGTAAACTTTGCACGCAATTAGGTTGAAGTGCCCTAAGAAATTTTCTTATAATTCTTGTTAGAATAACCTTCATCAAGTTGTTTTTAGCTAGTAATAATAGTATTAAAGCTTGCAAAAGCATTTCTATCGAATTCCTTTTTCGGAATCTTAAATTGTTCATATTGATTGACAAAAAGATATATTTTATTATTTTGACTTGACTATTACCCTTGGTGAGTGGATTAATATTGTATCCCAATATTTCTTTTGGGTTTTTACACATAAAAATTCTTTTCTTCTTTACGTGGTAAAGCATTATAAATTACCATTTTAGCTTTATTATTTTTAGCAAGTTTCTTTTTATGAATTCATCGCTTTGTTTATCAAATGGTACAATTCATCCTTTTTAGTTTCGGGATTATTTTGTAATAGGAAGGAAAAGCACCTTAGGTAATGAGCATGCCAAAGAATCTAGATCTTTTGATTTCAATAGTTTCGAATACTATTTGTGCTAATAAATAAATCCTATTCACTTTCATATACGTGGTGGTCTTTGGCATAGATTGCTCTCTCTAATTTTTTTTTTGATTCCATAGATCGATTCAAGTTTTTAAAATACAGTTTATTTTAAAATCTTGGTTGACGTGATCTTGATACCATTGTGAAAACTAGACGGGGGGTTGATTAGTTTACAGATATTTAAATTAATTTAAGTTTGTTTTATAAAAACTTAGATTCGATATTTATGTGATATTAATATTGTGCAAATTTTGAAACAATGGCAAGTTAGTAAATAAGTAAATATGGAAAGACAAGTGATAAGGAGTTAGAATAAAATAAATCTCAATGATTTATAGTGGTTCGGTAACGAAGCACCTCTTCACCCTACTTCACTCCCCAAGCACCAAACTCGAGAGTTCTCTTCACTATGTCAACAAACTCTCTTTAGGCGGAGAAAACCATACATAACTTTGCTTACACCAATTTCCGACACTAAGCGAAATGTTGAGTTCTAATCCTAGTTAGAACCAATCTATCACGACTAACCACACTACTTCACAACAACTCAGAACTTTGCTTCACTTCACGACTTGTCTTCGCTTCACTACTTATCTTTACTTCACAACTTCTCTTCTCTTCACAACCAAGACACTAATACGATCACACCAATCTAACACTACTTACAAAGATCACCCTGATCTAACTATACTTAAAATAATCACCACAATCTACTTAATATACACAACTACGATACACACCTTCACAATATACACAAATGATTTACAAGATCTAACACAACTTCACAACAACACCAACTAAACTATAACACTTCTTGACTTGATGATAAGAAGTATTCTTCTCTTGCACTTGAGGAATTAAGCTTGGATCACTTGAAAACAAGGCTTTATGATTAAATGATCAAAGGAAAGAAAGGAAAGTAAAAACTGATTTAGAACAGAAAGAAAGTGTATACAAAAGGTGAGAAAATTAGTGGGGAATAGTCCAGTATTTATAAGCCAGCTGAGCTGGATTTTTGTCTGGGCGGTCCCCTTAATTAAGGTGTTGGTCCCCTTAAAATTAAGGGGGTTGCCCCTTATAATTAAGGGGGCCGCCCAACCCAGACGCTCCCTTTTTTGTTTTTTCTGGGGGAGGTATTTTCTGGAACATTTCTAGCTATTTTTTGGTAGAAATTTTGAATTCAAAATATTTATTTGAATAAAACATTTCTTTTAAATCTAAAAGTGTTTTTGTAAAAGATATAAAAATGTTTGTGACATTTTTATAAAAAGTGTGAGGTTAAATAAAAAAAATCCTTTGATCATGAAATGCATTAGGCATTTGTTTATTCATACCTTTAAGTGATTAATTTTCCAAATGAAAATTTACTACTAATTACTTGTTTACATTTAATTTTTCATTAATTGTTTTTACATTTTGTGATCATCTAAACGTAAAGAGATCGAAAAATATTAATAACATTTTTAGGCATTATTTCTATCAACAGGTTCCATCCTCCTATGATTGTGTAGATTATGGAACGTGTTACTTCTACTTCTTTCTCCGTGAGCATCAATGGTAGTCTTCATGGTTATTTTAAGGGCAAACATGGTTTACGTCAAGGTGATCTGATGTCTCCTTATCATTTCACTCTGGTGATAGAGGTGCTTACTTTTATGTTACATCGTAGGGCCCATGATTCGGATTGCTTCACTTATCATCGGTATTGTTCTAAGCTTAATATTGTCAACTTATGTTTTGCGGATGACCTCTTTCAATTTGCCAATGGTGATGTGGCATCTACTCGAGTTATTATGGATACGTTAGAGGAGTTCAAGAATGCTTTGGGTCTGACTCCTAGTCTTCCCAAAAGCATTGCTTATTTCTATAATGTGCTTAACTATGTTAAACTTGATATCCTTAATGTTCTCCTGTTTGAAGAGGGTAAGTTCCCAGTTAAATATCTTGGTGTTTTGTTGGTGTTGTCTCGTCTTCTTTATAAGGATTGCATGGAATTGATGTAAAAGTTTAGGAGAAGGATTGGGGATTGGAAAAATAAGTCTCTTTCTCTTGCGGGTAGAGCTCAGCTCATCCGCTCTGTTCTTGCATCTATGCTTATATATTGGGCGTTGGTGTTTATTCTCCCTTCTGGTCTCATGCTTGAGTTGGAGCAATTAATGCGGGGTTTTCTTTAGTGCCAAGGTGAGATGCGAAAGGGTAAGGCTAAGGTTGCTTGGGAGGCTGTATGCTTGCCTAAAAAGGAAGGTGGTCTTGGTATCTATCATTTGGAAGCTTTTAATAAGGCTCTCATTACATCTCACATTTGGAGTCTTCTCAATAATAAGGAGTCTTTGTGGGTCAAATGGATTCATACTTATAAACTTATTGAGCGCTCGTTTTGGGATATTCCTTTGCGTGGTAAGATGTCATGGGGATGGCGTAAAATCCTTCAAGTTCGCCAAATTGTTCATCCGTTTATTGGGTATAGATTGGGTGATAGTTCTACGACCTCAACTTGGTTTAATAGTTGGTGTTCGTTAGGCCCTCTTGCTGAACTTATTTCGAACCGTGATATTTATGGGGCTGGTTTTTGGCAGGCAACTAAAGTTAATGAGGTCATCGATTCTGGTTTGTGGAGATGGTCGCTGGAATGAGGTTCAAAATACCTTAATTTGTTTAATATTGTTGTTCCAAACCTTTCTGATGCGTCTGAACGTTTGATTTAGAGGAATTTTGATAATTTGGAGGTTGATTTCTCTATTGCTACGGCTTGGAGTTGTATCCGGCCTAGAGCGACTAAGGTTGATTGGTATTATGTTGTCTGGTTTTCTCATCAGATTCCTCGTTATGCTATTCATCTTTGGTTGGTGATTCAATGAAAGCTTAAGACCCAAGACACATTGAGGCAATGGGATGTTAGTAGTAATACTAACTTAAACCTGCTTCAGTGTCCCCTATGTGAAACGCAACCTGATTCCCATGACCATTTATTCTTTAAGTGTGTTTTTTCTTTGCATGTTTGGGAGCATTTGAAGAGATTTACTGGCTTGACTAACATTCCATCTGATCTTAATTCTATTGTGGATTTTCTTATCTTGTTGGCCAAAATAAAGTCGACTAGAAGTGTTATCTCCAAGCTTATTTTTGCTGCTGCGAGCTACTTCATATGGCAAGAGCAGAATAATAGGCTTTTTAAGAAGACCAAAAGATCTCAAGACCAGGTTATTAAAGTCATCAAGTCGACGGTTCTTCTAAAACTTCTTTCATGCAAGTTTAAGAAGACGAAGAATGTTCAGATGTTGTTTCATCTTTGGAAGTTGCCTAACTTGCTTATTGGTTCATCCCATTAATTCTTTGTTTATGGATGTCCATGTCCGTGAGGGTTCTTGGGTTCGTTGGTTGAAGGTTGTTCATGAGGAGGAGTGCTCACCGAGAGTTGTACTCTTTTTTCCTTCTCCAAGGTTTTTCCCACTAGGTTTTACTTGGGAAGGTTTTTTAAGGAGGCAGTATCAGTTGGCGTTTTATGCTCCTAAGGTGCTGTTGTGGAGGGATGTCTTTAGGGGTTTATGTACTCTTAAGTGGTTTTTTCCTATTGATGTTATTGCTAGTGTATCTTGATTGTTTGTGTTGTCTTGTGGCATGTTACAAGCAGCAGTAGCGGTTGTTCAAGCGGTTGCTTGAGGTTAATGTGGTACCTCAGCCACATTCCATTGTACTTAATTTTTCTATGATTAATATATTTTACCTGGGTAATCCCCTTTACCCAAAAAAATTACACACAATATACAAGATCAGATTAGTATCACTGTAATAATAATCAACTGATTACAGAAACCAAATATGAGATCAAGAAGATCTTAATCAAACGGTTACAGAGAGAGAGAGACAAAGACAGAGAGTTGGAGTTTTAGAGAGAGAGGGGGGATCGTATCAAAAATGAAACCCTAATTAGGAATAAGGAAGTATATAGCCCAAGAAAGTTATATCTTGGGCACTTAGGAATTAGCAGACTTCACATATTTAGTCCTTGGGAGTTAAGATCCTTGACATATTGCACCAAATCACTTCTAACCAGCTTTAAGCAAGTTTCCAATAATCCACATTTAGTCTATTGACTTTATATTTGCAAAACACAAAAGAATTGGAACAAATAGTAAGTTTATGCTTATAAATAAGCTGTTTAGATCAGATTAAATAAGCTTATTTTTGCTTATTTGTACATCCCCCATACTTTGATTACCAAAATGATCATACATTCATAGATTTTCACAAAGAATCTTATGTTGATATACAAGAAGATGTTTAGCAAAAATGTATGCAATTTGGTTTGAGGAACAAATCTTTTTTGTACTCAAAACTCCTTTTGCAATTTTTTCTCTGATAAAGTGTACATCAATCTCAAAATTCTTTGGTCTTTCATGAAAAATAGGATTCACAAGTTGTAATGCAAATTTATTATCACAATACAAATCAACAAGAAGAGTGACTTTAACTTTAAGATCATGTAGAAGATCTTGTATCCAAATAATCTCACAAACAGCAGAGGACATAGCCATATATTCTGCTTTTGTAGATGATTTGGACAAAGTATTTTGTTTTTTACATATTGTTAAAGAAAACATAATATCTTGTAACAGATTTCTTGTTTTTAAACACTTAGCCCAATTTGAATCACAATATCCTTGCACATTGTTATTACAATCTTCATATACATACTTGATAACTTTACCTAGAGCATTCTTAAGATAACTCAAAGCATCCAAGGCACAATTCAGATGAGACTTAAGAGAAGAGTGCATGTAATGAGCAAGACAATGAACTAAGTATGCAATATCTAGTATGTGTGAGATAGATTAGTTTACCAACTAATTTTTGATACCCAGTAATGTTATCCAGTAAGGGATCAGTTTCAGTAAGTATATAAGATAATATAGAGTTTAGTTCCATAGGAGTAGAAACGGGTTAACACCCTAATAGACCATACTCTTTAAGAAGTTCATGACAATACTTTCTTTGAGAAAGGCATATATCATCACCAGTTTTAATAACTTCAGTCCCAAGAAAATATTAAAGGTTTCCCAAGTCCTTGATGTTAAATAGATTTCAAGAAAATCTTAAATTGATCAATTTCATTCACACAGTTAGCAGTTATCACAATGTCATCAACATAGACAAGAAGAGCAATAAACTTGTTGTTTTTAGATTTAATAAACAAAGAATGATCATTAGCAGACTAAACAAAACCATGTTCTTTTAGAACACTGACAAGCTTTTCATTCAATATTCTAGGAGCTTGTTTAAAAGGGACTTAACAAGTTTGCAAACTTTATTCTGATTAGTTTTATTAGGAAAACCTTAAGGAATGGACATATAGACATCCTCTTCTAAATTTCCATAGAGAAAAGCATTGTTAACATATAGTTGAAATAAAGGGCATTTATTTTTTATAGATAAAGCAATTAAGCATCTAACAGTATACATTTTAACAACAGGAGAAAATAATTCATCAAAGTCTATGCCTTCTCTTTGATTAAAGCCCTTGGCAACTAATTTTGCCTTATGCTTTTCAATTTCTCCATTTGCTTTATATTTAATTTTAAATATCCATCTGCAACCAATGGGTTTTTTATTAGCAGGCATATTAGTAATAATAAAAGTATGATTTTTATTAAGAGCTTCAATTTTAGTATTCATAGCATCAATCTAATTATCATCAAGAATAGCATCTTTATAACATGTAGGTTCAATACTTTTATTAAGACTAGAAGCAAAGCTAAACTTATCAAAACTGAGATTAGAATTAACAACTCTTTCAACACCATACTTGACTTTACCCTCAACAATAAAATCATTTAAACCAGTAGACAACTTGGTCTGTCTAGAAGACATTCTAATAGCATTGACTGGCAAGTCTACACTTTCAGAGTTAAACTTTATATTTTCATAGAAATTACCAACAAGATATGTTTCATCTGAAAGATTGCCCTCAAGGTGTGTACTTTCATCTATAAAAGTTAGTCTAGAGTCGTTATCATTCTGAGAATCAGAACTCAACTCTGTGCAATCATCATAATAGGACACTTTCCCATCATCATTGGGTCTTTTAGGGTTTTCATTATCAAAGAAATTCTTATGATAACATCCTTTGTAACTCCAGACTCAAAAAAAGTTTTTTGAAGATTATTTTTTATTTTAAAAGAAAAGACAGTTCCATAAAATTTTACATCTCTTGAATAAAATATAGGTTTATTTTCAAGACTTTGTAATTTATAGCCTTTTTTAGAATTAGAATAGCGAAAAAACATATTTTTCAAACCTGCTACTAAACTTATCTTGATTGTTAAGTATAGTAGCATAACATAGACAACCCAAAACCCTAAAGTGAGAGAGTGAAGGGTCATGCCCAAACATAAAATAAAAGGAAACTTACGAGACAACACGCAACATAGAAGAAGGAATCCTGTTAATAAGGTATACAGTAGTCAAAATTCATTCAGATCAAAGATATAAAGTCAATTTTTCTTGAAACATAAGGGATCTAGCAACATTAAGAAGATGCCTATGTTTCCTTTCTGCAATAACATTTTGCTGAGGTGTGTAAACACATGTAGTTTGATGTAGAATCCCTTTATCATTTAAAAAGTTTTGTAATATATTGTTAACAAATTTTGTTTCATTGTCACTTCTGAAAAGTTTAACATTGTTTCAAAATGATTTGTTAACATTTGAACAAAACTCACAATGGAATCATATACATCATCTTTTCCTTTAAGCATATACACCCAAACAGCTCTAGAGTAATAATCTACAATAGGCAAGAGATATCTAAAACTATCTTTGCTAACAATTTTACAAGGACCTCATACATCTAGGTGAACTAATTGACCAATTTTAGTAGATTTGTGATACTCAATGGAAATGGTTCTTTGGTTTGTTTTGCTTTATTACAAGTATCACATAGATGATCAGATTGACTATCAAGATTTAGAGCAGACTTAAGGACATCAAGCACTTGGTCATAAGGACATCAAGCACTTATTCAACATGATGACCAAGTCTTGGATGCCAAAGAGATTTAGACACATGACAAGAAGCAATGCAATTATTAGACACAATCTTACATGCATTATCAACATCAAACAAGTATAAGCCATTGCATTGATTACCAATCCCTAGAGTCTTGTTTGCCCTTAAAGCCTAAATGTAACATTTAATATCATTAAACCCAACAATCAACTTACTGTCTCTAGCAATCTTATGAACAGACAAAAGACTACCAGTATACTCAAGGATAACAAGAACATCATAAAAAGTGATACCATTATTTATTTTCAAATCACTAATTTTAGTTAATTAAGGCTTGAGTTCCATTAAGGTGTCCAACAATAAGACCAAGATTAAAAATATCAACAACATTTATTAAGAATTTTGCACATACAATCATATATGTTGATTAGCTTTTGAATCAACAATCCAACCCAAACTGATATTTCTAATTAAGAAATTTATGTTCCTATTAAAATATTTTTTAAAATTTAAATTAAATTTGACACTACCCAAAAAACTTCCCTTAATTTTTTAAGAACATTACCTGCCATATTGGCATTAGCCGAAAAAACACCACTATCATTAAGAAGACTCATAAGTCTAGAAATTTGTTCATTAGACAGAGAGACGGGAGAGTTTCTGTTTCTAGTATCAGTATTAGTATTATTAGAATTAACATCGGCAGAAGCATTATTACTAAACATGTCTGGTATTGGCATTAAAGTTCCTTTTAACATAACCAGCAGGATATCCAACAAGCTCAGAAAATCTATCAACAATATGACTAGTCTTATTGGAATTAGTACATTTTAGATTAGGATTAGGACCCCTATTATTAGAATTAGAGTTTGAGCTTGACCCTTTGTTAAAGTTTTTGTTATTATTATTAAACCTCCTCTTATAGTCAAAAGTTTTAGTAGTAAAAGCACTTGCAGTAGGTTTAGTGGCCCCAACTGAAGTAGCATTCCTATGAGATTCTTCATCACTAACAACTGCAAAAGCTGCCTTTACTAGTGGTAAAGGTTCCCTAGTAAGAATGTTACTTTTAATTGCCAAATAGCTCTCATCTAAACCCATAAGGAACTGCATCAACTTAATCAGCTGATTATGTTTTTCAAAGTCTTTAGCAGCATCACAAGTACCAGGAGGTAAATTGATTATAGCATCAAACTGCTTTTAAAGAGAGTTTAAATTATAATAATATTAAGCAAGACTGGAACCATTTTGATTCAAAGAATTAATACTCTTATGCAGAACATAACCAGCCTTATCATAAGTCTCTTTAATGTCACTCCACATTTCAAAAGCAGTTTTAGCGTATATAATACCAACAAACAGATCAGGACTTAAAGAGTTCACAATCCAAGTAACAACCACAGAATTACACATATCTCATTGATTAGCAAGAGCGTGATTCTTTTTATCTCTTTTACAAGAGCTCATCAATAAAACATAGCTTATTATGATTTCTTAAAGCAAAAGTCATATCAATACTCTAATTTATAATTTTTAGTTCAAGTTTAATAGATGGTCACAATCGGTGAACCACCAGTATCATTAGGATGCAAATACAAAGTATCAATTATAGATAGGTTAAGCTCAAAAGAAGAACCAATATCATCATGCTTTTTATTACTATCATCACCAGACTTATTAATATCATCACCAACAGCCATAATGAAAGAATAGATAAATCAACAAATCAAGACAAATAAACAAGAATATAGCATACAATCAAACAAATAAACACTGATAAGAGGAAGAACGTAGTTCCTAGGTTTTCACACCACTTAAGGTTATAGATCAAGGGCAGACAGACACCAAACAAAGAAGAATATTACTAAAGAATTAAATAACATAAATATAAAAGAGATCAAGAGGTGTTATAGAGCACAACAATAGAAAGAAAAACCCCAATTATCTTTTATTCACTTTGTCAAAGAATAAATGAGATCAAAGAAACCTCAACAACCTTTGATTCACTTAGTCAAAGGTTAATCAATACCAATAATAGCCCAAAATAAAAAGCCCCAAAAATTAGGGTTTTAAGATCCCAACCCAATTATCAATATCCGACCAATTAACCACTATAAATCCAATTCACTCCACCAGAATCACAATAATCAATGATTAGAATACCAAGAACTAAAACCCCTAATTTCTGACAAACCTTAGATTCAAGATCAATCAATCAATTGATAGCCCAAAGCTCTGATACCATGTAAAATGGTATCAAGACTATAACCTAAACCATAATAAACCACTAAGATCCAACATAAAACTTAACTAGTTGGCACAAGTTACCAACTACAAATTACACAAAGTATATAAGATCAGATTATTATTAATGTGATAATAATCAAACAATTACAGAAACCAAATATCAAATTAAGAAGTTCTTAATCAAACGATTACAAAGAGAGACAGAGTGATGGTTTTAAAGGGAGAGGGGGGTCGTATCAAAAGTGAAACTTTAATAAGGAATAAGGCATTATATAGCCCAGGAAAGCTATATCTTGGGCCCTTAGAAATCAATAGACTTCACATCTTTAGTCCTTGGGAATTAAGATACTAGACATATTGCACCACATCACTTCTAACCAACTTTAAGCAAGTTTCTAATAATCCACATTCAGTCCCTTGACTTTATATTTGTAAAACACAAAAGAACTAGAACCAAAGAATAAGTTTAAGCTTATAAATAAGATGTTTATATCAGATAAAATAAGCTTATTTTTTCTTATTTATACAGTAGTCATGGCATTTCAGTGTCAAGGTTGAGGTCATGGTAGTGGTTAGTTTTTTACTCATTTCTATGTTTCATATCAGGTGATTGCCCTTAAGTGGTACATGTTATGTTGGGGCCGGTGTAACTTGTAAAGTTTGATTTGATAAGAAATTATTTTAGGGTATTTTTCAAGTGTCACTTTCATTGACACACTAAGTCTTAGTGGACATCAAGTCATTAAGACATCAAGATATCATCTGTGTTGTGCTACGGAGTGTATGTAGTGCTGCTCATTTTTAGTGATAAATTTGATACAATAGGGGTATTTGTGATATAAATGAATGTAGAGGGTGATAAATGAAAATTAAAGATTAGTGTCTCCATGTTGTGTGCATCAACGAAGACGAACTGAACAAAGACATCTAGTGATTCTTGTTATGGTAAACTATAAATAACGTAATTTTTTGAAATTTCACTCCTGACTACTCATCTTTTTCTTTGCAATCAGCGTCATCGTTAGTCATTCGAAATTTCAATTAGTTCCATTAAAGTTATTTGTTCTCTAATACTCATTAAATTTAATCGGTAGTCAAAGTTAAAGGCACGTGAAATGACAAATATACTATTAATGAATAAATAAGCCCAAGACCGTTTGTGGATTTAGGGTATTAGAGTTTCATTATTATAACTAATGGTCAATAATGTAACCTTTTCCCATTTTGTGTTCTGAATATTTCATTTATAGTCCTTTGACTATTTGACTTTTGTCAGTTTATTCAGATTTTGTACCGTGTTGACGGTGATGATTTTTATGAGTATTGTGATGAATTGTGGTTTATTGTGATTAATAATCCCTTTTGGAAGGTATTATTATGTTATTTGTATTCCGGGTGGTTTGACCCGTGAGTTTTGAGAAATGCCAAAAAACGAGTTTGACACGTCCGTTAATGTCCAGATGAGTTTTAAAAGGGTTTAAAGTGAAAATATGTCGTGTAAATACTCTAGGTTAATGGAAAAGTATTTTTAAGGTGAATAAAAATGCTAATTAACTTTGGGGTAAATTTTATGGTTGAGTTTTAAGAGTATTTAAGTGATCCCGACACGAAAAGAAAGACCCGACATCCCATAGGATGCCATCCGGTCAAGAAAGTCAAAAAGGGGAACAAAATGGCTATTTTCTAGCTAATGTGTCTAAACTTGTACAAGTATATTCCTTATACCACTAACACTCCATTTATTGTCCATTTTATTTTCAAAAAAAACACACCTAAGTGTGTATGTATGTGTTATTCGGCCGCCACCTACACCACCACAATCCACCATAAGTTTTCCAACTTTGATCGAAAAGGTGATATTCCGGGTTGATACGAGTGTTTGGGTATTCATTTAAACAACGTTTGGGTTATCCGGTTCGTGTCAAAATTTACATTTTTGAAGATTTTCTTGAAAGTTTTTAAATTTAAATTTCGTTTGTCCTTTTGGGTTTATTTTGATGCATAGATGTTAGTTGTACAAGTTGATCGTCGTGAAAATTGATTTTTAGAAGCGAAATAAATAAAAAAATAGGGTGTTTGGTTCATGGGATATAAAAAGGAAAATAAAGGTTTTTGTAGTTTTGATGTTTTGGTCGTGATGGTTGAATAATATATGTTTCTAGATAGCTTATTTTTTATAATAGCTTGTATAGCTTATTCAGGCTTATTTTTAAGCTATTTCTTGGCTTATTTGGGCTTATATGCCACGAAAAGTTTCCCAAAATCACTAGGAAAGTGTTTTTTATTATTTTTGTGTTATGGTGTATTTTATGGACTATTTTGAGGCTTATGGTAGTAACCAAATGCGATACGTAGCTTGTTAGCTTATGTTTAAGCTTAATATACGTAATTTTGAGCTTATGGACTCACGGCCCAATAAGTTTATTTAAGCCGTGGCTTAATAGGAGGGCTTATTGTGGTCTGGATTATTTTATACTTACAAGTATATGCTTATATATGTAAATGGACATTGGTTTTGGACTCGGATCGTATTTTGAACTTATAAATATCTTAATGGACCCTTGTTGGGCCTTAAAGCCCAATAAACGATATTTAGTCGTTATGAGAGTTTTGACGAACTTTTGGAAGTGAAATGTGTTTACGAAGTGATATTGAACGATATTTTAGGAAAAACGTTTTAGTAAACGTTAAATATTGAGATTTTAGAGTTTTGTCAAAAAGTGTCGAATTTATGAAAAGTATTGAAAATAAGGTTTGAAACCTTGGAAAACGTTGTTTGAGCGTACGGGTCATGTCAAAATTTTGTAAAAGTTTATACTTAGAAATTTTCCTAAAAACATGATTTTTGATTTTAAATAATAAAATATTATTTTATTATTTTATTTATTTAATAAATTCACCAAAAGACGAAGAATGTAATTTTTCTCGAAACTTCTCTAATGTGTTTATTATGAGTAAACGTTTCATTTTCAACCGTATTATGATTATTTTGAAGTGACTACGGTTACCAAATGGACTTGTCGAGATATATTTATAATTATTAATTATAAATATTTATTTATATTACTTATCTATTTTCTTTAAATAGTATAAGTATGTATTATCGAGTAATAGGATTGATATGATTGTTGAGATATGTCGTCAACCATCACACCACTAAATTGTTTTGGGTAATTGTACAACGCGTCTAAACTCTATGCATCAAACATGAAGATTGTTTTGGAATTGGATGATTAAATTGTGACATTAATTGGACTAGGTCGTGTGCGGGTGTCGTTGCATTTGGTTGTGTGATTGAGATTTGGTTGCTAAAGACTTGCTTGAGGTGAGTTCTCGTAGCCCCACTTTTTACTATTTTTCCGTTGGGGAAAATGATACTTAAATGTGTTTTGAAATATTTTGAATTGATCTGTACGAAATGTGGTTTTGTTTTTGGGACAAGTTACGTGCTTATGACTGCTATGTGAATATTATGTGTTGTATGATTGTTTGGAGCAGATGGGTACGCCTACCCTGTATTTGTATGATTGTTTGGATCGGATGGGTACGCCTACCCAATATTTGTGTGATTATTGGAGTGAATGGGTATGCCTACCCTGGTTTGTGTGTGGTCCTACCCTAATTTTAGTACTCCAGCTGGTAGTCCCTTTAGGTGCGTAATTGACATATGGTTATTGATTAGCTGTGATGCTAAGGTTGTTTGCATATATTCACTGTCATATAGCACTATTGTCCACTATTTGAAATATTGGCACATCTTTTGGGTGAAGTTTCCCTAAAATGAAATTTGGTGATTGTGTTAGCAGACTTAGAAGTGTCATGAGGGAAATTTCATGTGAAGTCTTGCTTGCTTGTTGTTTGATTCTAGTATTTGGATGTTTTGGATTAAGTTTGGATTATGGACCCCTGTGAGGGCATTTGAATAATTGTAAGAGACTATGGATTTTAGTTGCAATTTGGGACATCACTCGAGGTTGTTCGAGGTTGATGTTTTTCATAGCACCTTGAAGTTTATGCATTGTAGTTTTCTCTATTTTGTATCTTGCGTTATGATTGATCATTATGTTGCATTCCTGAGTTTCTGCCATTGTCGAGGTTTGACAGATTGGTAATCAGAGCCAAGGTTATAAAGAACTAGGTAGGTTGGCCTAGACTATAACCTAAGATCTGTCATTTAGTTGCGTATATGATCTATGTGCGTGGCGTTCCGCTTTTGTTTGCTTTTGTATGTTCGCGGTTTGGTGCTTTAGTTATGTCAGTCATTAAAGTGTGTGAGCTCAATATTAAATATGACTGGGAAAGGATGTGAATATAAGTATGATGGCCAACGTAGTTATAAGCGTATCACAACTTGCTCATACTTAGTAATGTTGTTCACACAAATCGATGTTGACACCGTAAGGTGGTATTATTTATATATATGTATATATAGTAAGATATTCTATATATATATGTTATTTACTATATATATATATATATATATATATATTTATATATATATTATATATTATATATATAGTAAGATGTTGCTATATATATGTTAGTTTTACTTGCCTAACGTTGCTATGTTCTCGCTCGTGTGGATATGTCGCCAAAGGTGATGACCCGAATTCTAAGTGCTGGGGCCGCCTGTTGTCCGAATCGCCCTAGGAGGGGAAAGGGTATACGGGTTGGTAGAGGTGGAATGGGTTAGAAGACTAGGGAAGGAATGATAAGTATGTTTGATGATTTGAATAGTCAGGAATTGACCAAGAAATGGGAGCTAAGAGGTGGAGAGGTTAGGATTAAAAAGATGGTTTGTTTGTGTCTATATGGGAATTACATTAGTTTCTAAATAGTCTTATACACAGGACTAGAAGTTTATCTAAGCCCAAAGAGGGCTTGTGTTTTGACTTTAAATTACCACTCTAATCTTTTTTAGAGGGGTGAACCTCATAATTGTAATTTTCACTAATCATTCAATAATAACTAATTTCTCTCTCTAAAATGGCTTTTATATATTTCCATCATCCCTGACCTCCCGAGATCGTAAATCGAGAAACCTATCAAGTGGTATCAGAGCTGCAGGAGCGATTTGTGATGTTTACAGCTTATTCGGTTTAGCTTATTACGCAGCTTATTACAGCTTATTTGGTCCAGTTCTGCTAGCTTAGCTTATTCGGTTCAGATTTGATGTGTTTTAGCCTATACAGTTTCATTCAGCAGCTTATTTGTGGTCACAATTTGTTACAGCAGATTATACTATTATATTTTTGTTACATTTGACTAGTTCGGGATTGACTGCTTACGGTTTTATCGTAAGATTTGTCCAATTTCAACTAGTTAAATGTTTTCTACATATCTGCTACTGATTAGAGAGCAAATTCGGATGTAATTTCGGACTAGTCAAAATTCGACGTTGACTTTGGTCAACGGTCAAATTCGAAACTATAACTGTTAATACCGAAAATGGATTCCGAAAATGCTTTTGGTCAAGATCGGAAAATGAAAAAGAAGTTACAAGGAAGAGAAAGACCAGATTTGTACTTAATTGTTATAAACTTTACATTTTAACTGCTACAAAGTTAGATCTGTAACAACAAGCTCAAAAAGAAGAAAACAACAAATCTGTAACGACGATTACAACAAGCTTACACAATTTATCAAAATTACAAATTCGACATCGAGAATGAATCTCGACAACTGAGTTAACTCAGTAAGTCAACTCGATTGTGACTGGGCTTCTAACAAGATCCACATCAAACATGAAAACAGAAATGAAAAAGATGAAAAATCCCTACAACAGCCAACTCAATCCACAATCAAATCCACACTATTCCTAATCCTATCCTTCAAAGCTTCATCATTGATCTTTAAGAGGAAAACCTTCTCTTTTACTATCCGAAAATAAAGAAGAGGTTATAACAAGTTTGTTATTCTCTTTTCTTTGTTTCGTTGATCAAAACCGAAAACCAAAAGAAAAACAACCTACCGTAGACATTGTCATAAGATCTTGAAGCCAAATCGAAGCAAAAACAGGTTGTGGTTCTAAGTTTTGGGGGTTTGTTCATGATTGTATTTGCAAATAAATAAAGGGGTTTGTGCTTATAAAAGGGATGAATGTTCAAGATTTGATGTTTTTTGTGTGTGACTGTGATGGAATCGAGTGAGATGGAGAAGATTGATAATAAAGAGGCGGATATTTTGATATAGGGTTTGCGTGTGTGTGGTTTTTATTACTAAAATGTAGGGTTTAGTTGATGTGCGTTTGATTTTGGAAAAATAAGGTTGGGAGTACAGATGGTGGCGTAGGATAAAGTGTGAAGTAAGTGTATAGGGTTATGATATAAACTAGATATGAATACCTAAAAGTGATTATAGCTTGGGCTTGAATATACCGTAAATGGGCCAGCATCTACCGAATCTATAATGGGCCAGAGGTTTGATTATGTTAGGCTGAGCTTACCAAAAATGAAAAAATGTGTTGTGTATTGACATACGAATTGGACTAAGAATTTTAGACTAAATAAGGATATTGTGTTGGATCCGAATTTGTGGGCTTAAAATGCTAAAGGGCCGAATTTTTGTTAATTTTTTTTTGACACAAAAGCATCACTTATTGCTTAAAACGATTCAGATAAAAGATTTACAAAAACTGTTCAAAAGGCTAATCTCGGGATTTAATCAGAATAAATGACTACGGTGATTCTTTATTACTTATTCGGGTTTAAAGTAATATGTCAAGGGAAGTGTACTTATTTCATCTTCTGGCCTTTCTACCTCTGCAACGAAGATGACATGTTCGGGCAGATAAGGATTGTCATGAAGACTTGAATATATAGTTACTTTTGTGATTATTTCTCTCTTTTATCTACAAAGTAGCTATCACTTTAAGGAGTTATGTTGTAGTGCTCAGTGACTCACGTAGTTGAGGATATTTCAAGAGATTCTTCTGGATAGTGCAAGCTTATGTCACAACTTTGGGGGATGTCACTTCAGTACCGAGTTTGTCATATTCAGTTTTCTCCATTAGTAGTCATTACAAAGAGCCAACATAATTAATACGAGGCTGGAAATGAATGAGTAAGAGGAGAAAATTATAGAGGTTTTTATCGGCAGTTGATTCTCTTGCTTAAACCGAATTTATTCTAATTCACACATGGTTTTTCTATCGAATATTCGGGCATAATCAAATTATGATTTTTCGATGGTCATCGAATGCAATCAGGGGGAAGAAAAGGAAGTATTTGATAGATTGCATTAATCAGGGGGAACGAATGTGTATTTATCTCACCTTCATTTCTTTCTTTCTTATCTTTAAGTCCGCTTCTACCTTATGGAGATGGATTGTATGCTTTTAACTCTGGATGGTTAGTGTGTGAAGTATGTGCATACGTGAGAAGATGTTGCTGATTTACTAGCATCGTTCCCCTGAAATTGGATATTCATCAGATAAGAAGCAGTTCAGTTTGATTTGGTATGGCTTTTCTTCTGATTCTGTTCTCTTTCTCTGATTCTTACTTCTACTTTTACTTCTACTTTACTTCATTCTTCTATGAATCTCACATCACAGTTTCAGATAGCTTACAATACGGATGTTGGTTTAGGAGGAAGTTGATTCAGAAACTTCAACAAAAAGAAGTAGATAAAGAAAGCTATGTGAAGACATGCAGTATGAACTAGGGGGAAGATAACTTAGTTTATACAAATTACATTGTATCGTCTGCAAGTAATGGAAAGATTCAAGCTGGAGCATTTATATTTGTACTTGTAGGATACATTGTAAGTAATTCCATATGCCACCATATTGGGGGAAGATTGTTAGGTTTAAAAA
Organism: Tanacetum coccineum; assembly: GCA_026074375.1. Lineage (NCBI taxonomy): Eukaryota > Viridiplantae > Streptophyta > Magnoliopsida > Asterales > Asteraceae > Tanacetum > Tanacetum coccineum. The sequence continues at coordinate 5,235 of BQNB010031947.1, read as the reverse complement.
TATGGTGTCTATATGGAAATTACATTAGTTTCTAAATAGTCTTAAACACAAGGACTAGAAGTGTAATTAGCCTAAAGATGGCTTGTGTTTAGACTATAAATACCCCCTCTAATCTTCCTTAGAGAGTGAACCTCATAATTGTAATTTTCACTAATCATTCAATAATAACTACTTTCTCTCTCAAAAATGGCTTTTATATATTTCCATCATCCCTGACCTCCCGAGATCGTGAATCGAGAAACCTATCAAAGGGAGTCAATAGGAATGTAAAGGGAGCCAATGGGGGAGCACCTGACTTCTCGATGATTATTACCCAACAATTGCAGAACCTCTTACCCGCCATGCTAGCTCAGGTTGGTAACCAAGGAATGTTTGGAAATCAGATGATAAATGTGGTTTAATAGAACGTTCAAGAGAACGTTGGGAATGTGATAGTAAATGGTAACCGGGTAGGTTGTTCATATAAGGAGTTCTTAGCTTGTAACCTTAAGGAATATGATGGTAAGGGAGGTGTTATAGTTCTTACTTGTTAGATTGAGAAAATGGAGTATATGCAAGATATGAGTGGTTGTAGTGTTGACCAAATAGTGAAATACACTGCTATTTCATTTGTGGGTAAGGCTTTAACATGGTGGAACTCGCAGATATAACAACCTATAATTTTCAAGTATTTTATCAATGTAATATCTACTTATTATATTAAGTACTACTTTTTCACGAGAATAAAATTTCGTTTCATTTCATTCCATTACGTAACATAATTTACATTTCCAAAAGTAAACGAGCTCTCGCAATGACCTATGCCTATTCTATCTATGTTTACATCAAGTAAACATCATAACATGTCAATTCAATGATCTATTATCTATTTTATCATATACGTTATCTATTTAATGTAGTTTTCACGACGTTAATACCAAATGAGCTTTAACCGTTAATGTTTATGCCTAAACCCTAATTTTGGGTAATGTAAACATCCAAGATGAATGTACAAGTAATCAAAGATCATGTACAAGTAATATAACATCTCATTTGAATATACTTTCCCTCCAAAATAAGGTACAAGTCCTTTAAAGCATAATGTACAAATCATTAATGCACGATATTCAAAATAGCCGTTTTACCTTCGTTTTCCTAAGAAACTTGTACAATCTATTAAGTACAAGTTATAAGCAAGTCATATACTTCATTTACAATCCATATTTCTTTTCATTTCATAAGATTTCATGAATTCAAACCTAGAAACCCTAAACCGAGCTAGTTTCTAATCCGTGACCCGTTTCTTTGTTATTACCCATTCTAAACTTAAACCAATTATCAAATTCAGTTGTAAACACTAATATACAACTTTACAAACCATATTCCATCTTTATAACACCATTATACACGAAATGCAATCCAAAAACCCTAGTTCAAACCCTAATCCAACCCGCGACCCATTTACTCATTTTTACCCATTTTGAACTCAAACCACTAATCGAATATTGTTATAAACTCTTAATATAAACCTTACAATCATTAATCCATCCTTATATCACCAATGCACTCAAAATCTAAGAATGAAAACCCAAATCGTGCCCTAACCCACTTCACTTGAACCCGCGACATCTTTTTAGCTTAATTAGACCCATTTTAATAACCAACCATGCAACCACACATTTCAAGCAGCTCCATCACCATCTACAAGCATCTTACAAGGCTTTATTTTCCATTTATTGGCTACAAATCAAGCCACATCCTTCCTTTTGCTCCTTAACAAGCCGCAGCTAAGAAACCTCCACCTAAGCCCTCTCTAACACCTCCACCATGCATTGCTACTTCCTTACTCATCCCATAGCAGATCCTTATCACCCCCATGTGTCATTAACTTAGCCACCAAGTTCCCTTGGCCTCCAAGGTCCATTCGACTTATAAATAGACATGCATATCCTTCATTCTAACTCACACCATCAATCTTTCTTCTATAACCATCAATGGCATCCAAAGTATGATTAAGGAAGTCCCAAGGAGATCCAAGAGCAGAAAACAAGTGAAGAAACAAAGCCTTAAAGCCCCGAAGAAGTTATACTAGGCGTACGAAAGCAAAAGTCCCATTTTTTAATCCTCAAGCTCAAACCCAGGTTGTGAGTGACGAAGCCGTTACTTTCATTTCAAATACTTTTGCCATCAATTAGATTTCCCAGTACTGTTAAGGTGAGATTCATAACCTTACTTTTAAACCTTTTGAATATTTCTTAAACCCGTGAGGGGGATACATGCTATAAACTATATTTTTCAACTATACTCTATTCTGATACGTGAGATTATAATTCTACTTTTACTTGTTTTCTAAATCTCGAAGGGAATTCATGTTATAAACTATGAATACAAGTGTTTTCTAAACTATATGCTATCATGATATATTATTGCCTAAGTATATGGAAGTATCTCTTAAGGTAGTAACTCCTAGTATGTCTTCAGGTAATGACTCCCAATATCTCTTTAGGTAATATCTCTCAATATCTCTTTGGGTGGTATCTCTCAATATCTCTTTGGGTAATATCTCCCAATAACTCTTTGGATAATAGTTCCTAGTATCTCTTTGGGTAGTAGCTCCCAGTATGTCTTCGGATAGAGGCTCCTGGTTCTATTAAGTTTAAATATGTGATTCATGAGCTTAAGGAAATAATACTGCTTTCTATGATAATACTATTTTCCATGATAATACTGTTTTCCACAATAATACTATTTTTCTATAATGATTGTACTCATTGCAATTATCACTTATGATGACTTGTATTCAAACTATTTATCATAAACCTATGAATTTCACTCAACCTTTGTGTTGACCCATTTTATACATGTTTATCCCAGGTAATTGAGCAACTTATGGCATGAAGTGGCATGGACTTGAAGATGGCTAAAACCTGTTATCATTCACATTTTATGTTTCTAGATTTTGGGACCTGCCTTTGTAAAACTATGATTTTAAATGAATGATAACGTATCTTTTAAAAACATCTCTTTTTAGTTGTTTTCTATGATTGTGTCTATGATTCATGAAGTAATACCCCAAATTAGCTTTCGCTGCTATATGTCCAAAATGGGGGTGTTACAGAGTGGTATCAGAGCTCACGGTTATAGAGAACAAGGGTAAAACCTTAACTATAACTACTTTTCTTTTGCCATCAATGTCCTCCGTGCCACTGCATTTCCTGAATAGTGAAGACGCCACTACTTTTCCTGAATAGTAAGTAAAAATACATAACTATTATACTATTATATAAGTTGTTGGGAATTATATTTGAGTTGATAAGACAAAACATATGATAGATGAAGGACTTAAATGACAAAGGATGAATTTTTCAAATGATGATAAGATTTCAGAAGATCTCCTTAAAGAAGGAAACAAGATCAACATTGATGACTTGCTAAGACAAGTTATTAATGCTATTAATTGTTGATAGGAAAGAATTAATAGTATTAATGTTGATTGAGATTAATGTTATTTAATAATTCCTAATTGTATTATGTTTCCTTTGTAAAACCTAATATCTCTAGTATATAAAGAGATACAGGTTATTAGGTTTAAGTGTGTGTCAAGATGTAAACACCTGGAAAGTGTGTGTGTGTGTGTTCTAGGTGTCAAGTCTTATTGTGGACGCCTAGTTTGGTTAGTTTAGCCTCAAGGATCTTTGATTCCATGTTATAGTTTAGATAACACGTTCTACCATTAATCAAGGTAGAATTGGGGCTTGTAGTAATCATTGTAACAACAAAGATAATGATGAAAAACCTTGTTAGAATAACATTGATTTGTTCTTATTCTGTTGCATGTTATTATCATTGTTATTCATCCTAGACGAGGTTTAAACAACCTCGAGCTATAAACGATCCAAGAACTATCACGTGTTTTAGTTCTATCAGGTGGTATCAGAGCCACGGGGCTCTTAATCTAGGATCTACATGGTTTTACAATCGAAGAAGAGAAGATTTTATATTTGATTTTCGTCACTTTCTGCACAACTGTCGTAAAAAGATGATATCTCATTCGTTAACCGTTGGATCTTAACGAAATTTTTATTGAAGATTCTTTACTCATAAAGGCATATTCTCACTGAAGGGATCTTCAATCTGAGCTTTTAATTGAAAGATATAATTTTTTGCAATCTGCTGCAAAAAAGTTAAAGTTGGTATGGTTTTACTTCTCTTTCATCATTGTTTTTAATAGTGTTCTTGTTATTGTTATTAGAAGTTTTTCTTTGAACACTTGGTATTAAAGAGAAGGTATTGAGAAATGAAGATGATAAAGAAGTTTATGTTATATGAAAGTGGAAGCTGAGAGTTTGAGTTTAGGTTCTTATGGAAAGTTTATTGAAGTGGTTATCATGTTAATACTGATTGGAAGTTACTATTGCTTCGTACATGGTTACTACTGCTCTAAAGCAGTTAATACTACTCGAACAAAGTTAATGCTGCTTCATAGAAGTTGTTAATGCTGCTCTTACTTGGTTAATACTGTTTCTACGTTTTTAATACTGCTTCTACTTCATTAGTGTTGCTCGACAAAAGTTAATACTGCTAGTTAGTAGTTAATACTGCTAGTGTATTTTTACTACTGCTCAACCATTTTAATGCTGCTCTTCATTGTTACTACTACTTGGTATCGATTACTACTGTTAGTCATTTTTAGTGATGCTCTTCATGGATGGTACTACATGGTATTCGTTATTACTGTTGGTTAGTTATTCGTACAGATTATTATGGTTGATTATATTACTTTTGGTCGTGGCTTATTAATTTTGTACTGCTAGCATTAAAAAGCAGATTGGTTAATACTGCTTGGGCATTATAGATTTAATGCTGCTAGCTTTATTTGATATTGGTTAAAACATATGTTTGGTTCTCAGATTAGTTTGGATAGAAAATGGCTATTATTTTTAAGATTTATTTAAAGAATTGATTACGAAGACGATTGTTTATCACTTATTTGAAGATGAAGTAGAATTTCATGGATGCGCGTTCTTATCATATCTTAAACGGCTAGCAACGTTTAAAGATAACTTGTTCGTGCTTAGAAACGATGTGACGAAGACTTAACAAATCTAGCAAAGGTGTGTGATCTACAAACTTATGGTGCTCAATGCACACATTTGCTATCACTTTAAGGAGTTACATTGTTGTGCTCAGTGTCTCATTGAAGATGAGGATTTCGTCAAGAGATTGCGGTCTACTTATATTTTGGTCTTGGTGTGA
>BQNB010031946.1:0-48352 GCA_026074375.1 Tanacetum coccineum | reverse complement strand
AATCATCCATGAGCCACAATCATCAACAAATCTGCGGACCACCTGAACAAAACACATAAACACATTCAAACATTATCACAAACACTTGGTTCCTTTAATCGAAGGCAATGTTCATGTAATAGTAACACTATAATTGGAAACACTATAATAATACTCAACAATCAACCTCTCAAGAAACCTATAATACAACGGCGGCAATTCATTGTTATAATTGCTTTGTTAATGGTGATATCGATTAGATTTGTGGTTTCATTGTTTTACTATCAGTTTGTGGTTTACACAGATCTATTGTTAGAATTAATTGATTGTGTTAAGGGTTGAATGGAGGGTTTTTTTTGGGTATTAAATGTCAGATTTTAGTTTCCAACGTCAACCGTTGATTAAAAAGTATTTTACAGGTGTCATTCTGTCAATTTTTTGGGTTAGGATTAGATTTTCAAAAGCTTATTTTATATAGGTTATAGATTGGAGACTATAAAAAGTAGTAAGATTTATGTGTTTTTTCAAATTGGTGTATTAATTTTTCTAATAGTGGTGCATTCATGTTGTACATAATGAATTACGTATTAAAATAAATAAAGAAATATTGTCATCAGAAACTGATTCTATATTTAAATTGTGGGTTATTAAATTGGTATATAGAGATAAGATCAATGTAGACCTAATATTTATTAAAGATCTAATGAACCAATCATAGTCATTCATTTTTTTAATAAATTAGAAATAACTCATTTTCTACCTTTTTTTTAAATAAAATATCTTACAAACGGTAAATCGTCAAACGACAAAAAATACACCATCGCGACGAGAATTAAATCAACTTTCTATAGAGGGGCACTTTGATATACTTTCGACGAACTTTTTTTTAATTTTTTTTTCAGTCACGTCTGAAAAAATCACATATGATCTGTATCAAAATCACATGTGATTTAATAAAATCACATATGATTTGTGATACAAATCACAAAATCACATGTGATTTTTTCAGACGTGACTGAAAAAAAAATTAAAAAAAAGTTCGTCAAAAGTATATCAAAGTGCCCCTCTATAGAAAGATGATTTAATTCTCGTCGCGATGGTATGTTTCGTTTTGCGTAATGATATGTGTGAAAACACATATCCGTCTTATATCAAAAATGGCCCTAAAAAGACGAAATTATGCTTAAAATGCTTAAATATTGCTTGTTTTGTCTTTGTGATTGTGTAGATACGGATATTGCAAAAATCTCAAGAAAACGGTTAAAACCGGACAAACACGGACACGAGAACGGAAGAGCACACAAAGAGCCGGAAGTTTTCTATCAATAGTCAAACAAAGTCAACTCATGGTCAACTTCAGTCAACCTTTGGTCAACCTGGTCAAACTTACAAAAAGACAAAAGACTCAAAAATTTACCAAATTAGTCCTTCAAATTTAACAAAAGTGCAAAATAAACCCTAAACCAAACGGGCTTTATTTCTTTCGTTAAATCCTTATAACAAATCCAAAGCCCATTTCCTGTTAATCTTACCCAGGCCCAAAACATTTATAAATCAACCCAAGTCAACCTCGGGTCAAAAGAAAGTCAAACACCCCCTTTCAGTTAAAAGAATAAGCGGGAAAAAACGTTGTTACTGTTCATCATCCTCAACCTTTAACCACAAAGGTAAAAACATAGGGCAAATACAAATTGGCCACATGATAGGGTAATTCAAGGGTGAAAGTACACGGCAGGGTAAAACGTCATCAAAATGTTCTCATTGGTCCAAACCCACTTGATGTGACACACGGGCAAAGTGAAGAAAGCATAAAAGAAAGGGATTTTTACACTCGGGCTGCTCTCAGAAGAAGCACAACATGTCACAATCACGGATTGCCACGCTGGCAATCCGTGTGAGCTAAATCTAATCCAACGGCTCTAAGGAAGCATCCAATGATTAGAGGAATGAAGGGCAGGGATTGAGAGGAGCGTGTAACTGATTTTGGAGCCTAGAAGTTTCTCCTGGTGGCTATAAAAGGACTCCCTCCCTCACACACAGAGATATCTTTTTCATATAGAATTTTTTTAGTTAATTAGCTTATGTAATTTTTAGTTAAAATGTAATTTTTCCTTTTTAAGCTCTTGTAATCTGATTTCCTAAGTATTGTAATCTGTTTTTGAGTATTAATTAAAGCAAAAGTTTAAAGTTTTATAAGCTGTTATCTCTCATGAGCTCTTAATAATCTTCAAATGTTATACTACTGTTTCATAAGCTCACAACAAGCTCATCTAAGTCTCTAAGCTTAGATTTGAGCTGAATTAATCATCTAATCTATTTAAACCTTAAAATCAGTTAAGTATTTTGACTTATTGGACTTTTGAGCTTTTGGAAGGGAAGCTAAAAATGGAAGAGCTTCCAAGGACTTTACTAGCTTATCCAAAAGGATAAGCTAGAGCTGTAGACAAGCTATTTGAGCATTTAATGCCTTTGTTTAGCTAAGGCCTTAGTAAGTCTTCATTTAATATTTCTGTCTTAATTTCCTAGTTTAGTATTGCTTATTTTGTTTAATTGTTTGCTTATTTGAGCTTATATCTGTTTCATAGTGCTTATTGATCATATTTAGCTATCTGTTTTTAGCTTTTGTAGTTTAGATTTCATTTTGTTTCAATTAGTTTCATAAATCTATAAAAACAAAAAAAATAGTTAGCATAATCATTAGATCTAAATTTTCAGCTTATTTGCTTATTCATATATGCTTATTATGGTTGTTATAAGCTGTCTAAAATCTGGTAATTAAGTTTTGAGCATTAGTTTTCTTATTTGTTAGTTTAAATGAAATCTGTCAAGTTTAAAGGAGTGTTTGGATTTGCATAGTTTGACCTCAAAAAGTCAATGAAATTTGGTGATTGTAATTTGGTTAGCTTTGATTTCATATTTGATTAAGTTTTGAAAAGTTTTGATGAATTAGTTTGTACTTATAATCATTTTAAGGTGCATTTTGTTCCATTCTGCACCAGGGGAGATTTTCTCTTTTAAGCTAGTTAGAAAAATTTGATCCAAGCTTCTTTGAGCTTGGATTTTTATTGCTAAGTGTTTATTCACACTCAATTGGAGTGTCTATTGCAGGCTTGACCCTTAAGGTCAACTGCAAATTGGTTTTACCCATTTACCAAGTGCATCAGATTGGGCAAACTGCAGTATCTAACTGCAGTTCTTTTTAATCAAATTTAAGATTAGTTTTAGTTGGATTTAAACTTTAAAATTTAGTAGGATTAGGGTTAACATAATAGTAATCTAGGTTTTAAACTTTCTTTTCAATTTCTAGCTCATTTTCTAGATTAAATTTGCTCTTAAAGTTCATTAAAATTTTGAAAAAAAAAACAAAAACAGTAGCTTGTTATACTTTATTTCTAACTTCTGGATTTTAAGCTTATAGGAGTAGTTTATGATTTAGTTTTGCAGCTTAATTGTTGATTATTATATCCAAGCATAAAATATGATTTTACACCAGGGCAGTTTTTAAGTAGAAAGGTGCTATTAGATTTAAGAGACATATGGCATTTTAGAGTTACACCTTGTGATAAAGAAACACTTGTATACATGTAATTGAGTTAGTTTATATTCTTAAGTGGAACCTTAGCCATAGCATTTAAAAACTTTGGTCAATTACATCAGCAACAGCATTTAATACTGCTGTTGCTCATCACTCTTTCAGCCATGCCCTTTATAGTTCTTAGTAAGTAAAGAAATTTAGAATTTAAGTTTTTAAAGAGCCCCTTTGTAGTTCTACATTAGTTTTTTAAAATTAATCTTTTAAGTTTCATTTCCAAGCTCTAGATTAGCTTAAATTTTCTTGCAAAAGCAGTATAAATAGCAGCTTAGAGTGTTAGCTTAATACCTCTTAATTTCTAAGTTCTAGTTGTTTTCATCATATTCCTTTTATTTAGGTTTACTTAGTTTTCATATTAGAGCTTAATTCCAAAATTCTAGTTTATAGGATTTAGTTTTAAGCAAATTAGCTTATTAAGTTTTACTTAAAAAACAGTGAATAAGCTGAACTTGACACTTTCTTATAGCAAATTTCTAGCTACTCTTGTAGACATTTAGCTTATTTCTTTTTAGAAGTACTTAGTATACATCTTAAGCTTTACATAGCATCTTTTAGTTTTCACTTTCCTGTATTAATAAGCTAGAAATACGCTAAAGATTGAAAAAATTAGTTAAAGCCTAGTTTCTGTAATTCAGTTTCAAATCCTTATTTTCTAGCTTATTCAGTGATAAAAGTTAATAGTGCTTTTGTTAAAGTTGTAGTCTATAAGCTCTTCTTCAACTTTGTAGTTTTAAGTTTTAGCTTATTCTCATTTTTTAGATAAGCCAAAAAATGCTTAAATCGTAGGGTTTAATTCGTATATTTGCAAAAGTTAAGGGTTACCCGTTTTAACTAGAGTGTAAATTCTAGTTAGTTTGCCCGCCTACCCTTTACTTTCCTTTATTACATTTTCTTCCCTGTTCTTTCTAGAATAATAAATAGATTTAATATTTTAAATTTTAGTTTTTAAAAATTAGGTTTTAGTTTTAATTGGCAAAATTAAGATTCAATTGGGTTATAAAAATTGGGCATTTTTGTGTCATTTCATTTCTGCACCTTTTAAGTTGATAAAAAACAGTTTTCTTTATTTTTCCAGTTAAGTGTGTATTTTCTAGGAATTAAAATAGATTCTAGGTAATTTCTTTTTCTTAGATAAATCATAGAAAATAGAAAAATAGTTGAAAATGAAAATTTTTTGATTCATTTTGAGAATTTTTCTTTTAAATCTGAGTATTTTTGAAAAATAAACAGTAAAATGTTAGAGTTAATTTTAGAAAAAATTTATTTTTAGTTAATAATTCATTTTTCTTTAGAATTAATAAAAAATTCAAATAATAGTTATAAAAAATTCTAATTCTTTTTCCTAAAATTTGCTTTTTAAATTTTTGATTTTTAGGCCATAAAATTTGTTATAAAAGTGCTTTAGATTTTAAATTCTACGTTTTATTAGCTCACATTTTTAAGTTAACGTTTGTTAATTTGTTCGTGCTATTAATTAATTTTAGTTTCTTTACACTCATTTCTATAGCTTACTTGTTCTAATTATAATCGATAATAAGTCCCAATTCAAAAATCCTTTACTCCATTCCTTAAGCCGAATCCGAATTAATTCACAAATCACAATTCACGGACTTCTTCGAGGAATTTACGACCCTTGTATTAATTACTTTCCTAAGTGTTAATATACTACAGGATCTTTGGTTAGTGAAAGTTTGCACTATAGAGATATATACTATACTTATCACACGAAACCAATTTTGGCGCCGTTGCCGGGGAAGACGTGAACGATTTTTGAAGGATATTCGTTGAAGTAGAGTTTTGAAGACCCTTCCTTTTTGGAAGTTATTCTGGCTATTATAATGGTATAAAATTCAAACATGTCATTAATTCGATTCCCCATCGAAGTAATAAAAAAAAAATAATTAATAAACAAATTTTGGATACACTAATCCATCTTAAACCATTCCAATAAAACAACAAAACAAATCGTAAGTTACTTTGCGAGGTAACGACGGACCTTTATGTTTACAACTAAAAGGTGAGTTTAGTAAAAGTGATAGCTACTTTCTAAGAAGTCATTGCGGCTCGCTACGCTTATTCCGCTCACGGTTGTGCGTACTCTTGGAACTTATCCCGCTTAAGCGTGTAATAAAACGTTTACCCTAAACAAAAGTTTTTCTTCTCCTTCCCATAATAAAATACTAAAAAATTTATTTCCCCAACAAGAATCTTCTCCATCTCAAATTCTTTAATTATCTTAATGTATTATTCCGAAAAGCTATAAATATTCTTCTTATTCCCGCTTATTAATTGTTTAAAATTCTTCCTATTCCTTATCCTCGATAATGCTTTTCATTCTTATGTCGCCAAATCGTATCAAAATCCCTTTTCATTAATCAAAGAATGTCACTATTGTGAAAAGTCAGGATACACTCACAGAAATGTTGTTCAAAGGAAATCTAATGACCCAATCTTGTTCCCCCATGTGCCCAGAAAACCTCTCTCTGCATTGTGCGGTTTTGGCACCCACCCTTCGATGGTCCCGTCTTGTCTGGATTTACTCTTATTACGTATGAAATTCCGCAACGATTTGTTACATATTAGTGTTGATAATGGAGTTTTTCCAAAACTTTCAGATACTTCCTAAGAGTCATCCAATGACAATACCAACGTTGTTAATGCTCCTCGAGACCAAGGCGCTTGTTGATCAAGACTATCCGTGTAAATATTTCACACAATCCTTCCACAAATCGATCATAATTGTTGTTATGCGTGCGGTGATTCATTAAATGGGATTTTTTGTCAACAATGCATTTGTGAATCTTGTGGAAAAGGTGGTCCATTTCGTTACATTGCCACCTAAAGATCCTATCATTTTCTGAGCTGGAACCGTGTTACAATCAAAAATTTAGGTATAAATAAATTATCCACAAAATTCACCAAATTTTTCACAACAATATCTTGTTTGTGCTTATTGCGGGGGTCCACACTTTGATTACCAATGTCAGCCGATGAACCAAGAGTATTATAATTCTCATTCTTCCGGTTTTGACCAATTTCAACCCCCACAGTTTTCCAATGTTTATCAGATTCCTCCAGTAGCAAGAACGGAAATGCTACATGCTCAAACAGATCTTATAGAAAGCCTAAGCAAGACTTTCTTGACAAAAGTAGATCACATACCACATAATTGAAAAGAGCATCAGTTATGTTACTGAGGAGGAGACTCAAAAAGCAAATCAACCTTAAATGAAAGATCAATACTCCTCAAGAAATGAAAAATCCAAGATTTGGAGATTCAGAAGCAAGCAGTGTTTATAAGAGATGAAAAATGGATGATGATTTAGAATCAGAGGATATCAAAAGGGAGGAGATCGATATTGATTATAGAAGGAAATGTGAAGATAAGATTTATGAGCTTAAGATACATTCCAATGGTCCTAAGCATTGAAAAACAAAAATTCGGAAAATAATACAAGAAGCAGAAGAGCTTAGAGAGCCTGAAGATAGAGCTCGAATTCAGAAGATTATCATTGACAATGATGACGATGATTTGGGATTTTATGCGGTTCATCCGAATACTGATACACACTCCCTTTCGCAAAACGAAGAGCCTAATGATTCACATCATAATGGGAGACGTCATATTAACACTACACCGGAAACAGAGACGATTAGTGTGAGACCCTTGTTTCAAACCTAAGTGAGTACCGATGACTTTAGTTTTGGGGGAGTGTAATTTGTTCGATACATCAATGATTCCTATTAACTGAGAAGTCCACGTAGTAGACTGTTCATCTTGCTCCGATTTTGCCGAAATCATTGAAGTTTGTGTCGATGACGATTTACCAGACGTACGAATGACGATTATGATGACAGATGTTATGTGATATGGTTGATATGAGGAGGAACGGAGGAAGAGATTGATCTCAACATTCTAAGAATCGTTTGAACCATTTCTCTTCGGGAGAAATTAGTCAAAAGTTATCTTTTAATTGAAAAGATTAACGCTTTTAGTCTCTCTCCTCCTAATTGATTTCTCCCATAATTTTGCCCCTCCTCTACTTATCCCTTTTGGGATTATGATTTGCCTTTTAGAGGAGGATGACATTATTTTTGGGTCTACAAACCCTAAATTTTCTAAAAGATTTAAAAAATTAATGCACAGTAGATTTGAGATGTCCTTAATGAGGGAAATGAAATTCTTTTTAGGACTTCAAATCCACCAATCCCCACGAGGTATCTTTATCAATCAGGCCAAGTACGCTTTAGAAATACTTAAAAACATGGTATGGAAAAATGTGATACCGTTGGTACACCAATGGCTACCAAACCTAAACTGGATGCAAACTTGAGTGGAAAACTCGTAGACCAAACAGACTACCATAGTAAAATCGGGTCACTCATGTATCTGACATCTAGTAGACCAGACATAGTGCAAGCAGTATGTTATTGTGCATGTTATCAAGCACGACTGACTGAAAAACACCTCAAAGAGGTTAAAAGGATCTTTCGATACTTAAGGGATACCATTAACATGAGACTCTAGTATCCGAAGGAGTCTGGCTTTGAACTAACAGCTTTTTCAGATGCCGACCATGCCGGATGTCTTGATATGCGCAAAATCACTTCTGGAGGAATACAGTTCCTAGATGATAAGTTAGTCAGCTAGATGTCAAAGAAGCAAGTTCGCACTGCAATGTCATCAGCAGAGGCAGAGTATGTTGCGTTATCTACAAGTTGTGCTAAAGTAATATGGATGAGGACACAACTTAAGGATGATGGCTTCAACTATAACAAAATACCGATGTATTGCAATTCTCAGTCAGCCATAGCAATCTCATGCAACCCCGTGCAGCACTCCCGTACTAAGCACATCCATACTCCATACCACTTTATCAAGGAACAGGTTGAAAACGGTAAAATTGAAATGTACTTTGTCAGAACTGAATACCAATTAGCTTATATGTTTACTAAAGCCTTACCCGAAGATAGGTTTCAGTATCTTGTAAGACGAATTGGTATGAGATGTTCGACTCCAACAGACCTGGAGGCTCTGGCAAATGAATCTGCTTGATATATTCTTCAAACATCAACTTGTAAATATTGTTAAGAAAAGAAAATTACAAAAATATAAAACCTGATAAAAAAATATAAAATTTCAAAAAGAAAATACAAAATCAAAAAATCAAAAAATTTCCAAAAAGAATCTTCTCGACATGTCTCTTGGAATCGATAACATTTACGTACCTAGAAATGTTGATTAACATCAACACGGGTGTGTAAATGAAGTTCGAGCAATAGTTTAAATGCTTTCAAAACATGTCATTTTAATTTTTCTTAATGACTTTTAATTGCTCTCAGATTGCAACTCGGACCCGAACGACAAAGGAAAGTGTACGCTTCAGTGCGCTTATCCTTAGCGAAAGAAGATAAGTCTTCTAACATGTGGTTTTTCAAAGAGTTGAACACAACTTTTCAAGAATTTCTCAATGACAATTCAAAATCTTTTAAAATTGTGTGTTCAACACTTCCATCCCTCATAAAGTTTTACAAGACAATTCTTCTACGTTTGATGTCATTTTTAAAATGAGTCAATCTTTGAGGGGGAGTTTTTCGAAAAACAAAGTTTTAATATTGTTGGATAAATCATCACATGACAATTCTTATGTATTCAACACATTATAAAAATCTCTTAATAACAAATCAGTGATAATAATGACTACTCAATAGATTGTATGTTATAAGATGATTTAGTGGTTGAGCACGATTTTTCAAGAATTCTTCAATGACAATTCATAATCTCTCAAAATTGTGTGCTCAACAATGCTAACCCTCAATTTTATATTCATTTTACAACTTGATATCATTTTTTTAGTGTCAAACATATGTAAAATTGAGGAGAGCAAGTTCATGTTCCATATAATTCATGCTGAAACAGTTTTCTCCATATGATTTTCATGACAAATTTTAATCACATGGTATTTCAAAGACTAAGTGAATTAGTATTTAAAATAAGGGGAGAAATGTAATTAAAATGTGATCTTGAAAATAATAAGTGATCTAAACGACTCATAGTGCTTTTTATAATTTTCGGAAAAGGCTTTATGGTTACGATCTCATACCTAAAAAAATCTTAATTCACGACGATTCTGAAGTCATAAGGTGGTTAGGTTATGTATTAGTCCAATGATCCAACCAGAACCAGAGGGATCTACCCACGGACACTCCATAGTTAGAAATAGCAGTCTTTAGGTATGATTGGAGATGAATAAGAATAAGGGAATAATGCCGACTAAGATTGAGCTAACACTGGAACAATCACAACAAGGTGTCAGTAATGACGTCTTGATAAGCATTGAAGGGGTTGAAGAATTAAAAAGAAATGTATGGATAAAGGGTGAAAAGAAAGAAGCCCTCCACAAACATTTAGGCAGAAACCGGGTCAATACATAATCTATCAGATTCACAAAGATGAATTCTGGTATTGAAGACAAGACATCATGGACCTAGTGATGTATTGCACAACCTTTCTCAGCCATTCAAGTTTCTCTCAATAGATACTTGTCTCATTTATCACGGAGATACACATGACTTCTATTGACTTTCTCACACCGAGTTAGTTGATATTGAATAGGTGGCAGTTTGCTCCAGACTCCGAGTACTAAAACCAAAACGCACTAATCGAGTCTAGAGCCAAGAGATCAATAAATAAATCTCATTAGGACACATTCCATGACAAACACTTGTTGAACACCAATAAGTTCACAAGATGTTAACTGATAAGTGCTTAATTGTATATATTAAATACCCGGGATTTTGCCAAATAAAAGCCAAATAATGCCAAAAGAATAGAAATTTGTGTGCTTTTGTGTCTATTGTGCAGGTTTGGATATGGAAAGTCAAAAAGAGCAAAAACAAGCCAAGAACCGACAAGAAACGGAAAAGACAAGACAAGATGGGAAGCCAAATCAATCTCAAAAGCAGGATCAGCCCGATATAAGTCAAAGAAAGCCAAAATGAAAGTCAAAGGTCTAATAGTGACAAGTTTCAAAGATTACAAGGGCTTATTTGGAAGTTTCTAAGCTTAAGGGACTAATTTTGCAAAAGTTAGAAAGTTTGTTTATAAAGGGGAAAAAGGAGAAAGAAACCACAAGAGCCAGAAGTGTTAATTCCGAAACTACTTTTACGCTACACTTATGGGAATGAACTACAAGGACTTGTATTGCCAATTATTCAAAGTTTCAAACATAACACGCGGGGCATAATTCTCCTAACCACCTCCTAACTGTCTTTCCCGCCAAATCTTGAAAAAACCCAATCCACTCTAAATCCCTTCCCCGCTCCTCCTCACTAACACCACCTCGTATTTTAGCTCCTCCACATCACTTCGCCCACGTGGCAACAACTCATTGGCCTGAACACATCATCAATCAAGATCAACGGCTTGAATTTGAATCAATTTAGATCCAACGACTATAAAGGACACAAGCTCTAATCATCTCATCATCATCCTGCTATAAAAAGAGCTTGTATTTCAGTTTTAAGGAGTTAGTTAGTAGTTTAGAGTTAGTTCAATTTTTCTTTGTAATTTTTTTTAAAGCCTACGTTTACTGTTCACTTTTCAATTTAGTTTTTAAAGTTTTCAATTCAGTTGTACTTACTGTTCTTAATCTTGTATTCTTCTTTTCAAAGTAATAGAGCAAGTTGAGTTGAGTTAGTGTTCAAATTTTCATGTTTTAAGCTGTTTTTACATAATAAGCTTGTGATAAGCTCAAATTAGCTTATTCTATTTTCTATTGTTCTTAAACTGTTCTAGAATTACTAAAAGCTTTCTACATTCTGTTTTTGTCTAATAGTGTTCAAATATGGTCATTTGAGTTCAGTTTGAGTCATAATGGAGGCTTTTGGAAGAATAAGCAATTTTTAGCTTATTGAGTTTTAAACTCTTGGTTTAGAGGCAAGGTGCCAATAGGTTTATGTTTTTAAAGCCACTCACTCAACAAGAGTGGCTAGGTTCTGAGACTACTTAAATCTCAGGTTTCATTTTCTAAATTTCATTGTAGAATTTGAGCTTAATCAATTTGCTTATTATTGTCTTTGTGTGTGCTTAATCTTGCTTAATATTGTTTAGTTAGTTTAGAGATTTAAATGCTTTAAGCTGCTTTAGTTAAAATCCATTTAGTTTTTATTCCTTTTAAATCTGTCATAATAAGTGATAAGTAGCCTAGGTGAGTAACTAGCTTATTTTTCTACATAAGCTAGGACTTTTAGTGCTTAGAAAGCTCATTTAGCTTAGTTAAAGTAAGAGTAGCTATAAGGTTTAAGCATTACTAGTTTTAAAATAGATTTTAAGTCAAGGTTCATTTGTAACAGTTAGAATAAGTAGTGTTTGGATTAAGTCGTTTTTGACTTTTAAAGTCAATATTAGTAGGTAAATTCACATAGGACAGTTGTGATAAGTGGTATTAACAAGTTTTAAATAGGTTTCAAGAATTAGTTTGTAGAATTACAAAGTTTCTAGCTTAAAAATAGTGTTTTATCACCAGGGCAGTTTTAAGTATAAGGTGCTTTTAGATTTAAGAGACTTATGGCATTTTAGAGTTCACATTGTGATAATGTACACTTGTATACATGTAATGAGTTAGTTTATGAGTTCTTAAGTGGAAACTTAGCCTGCATTTAAACTTTTGGTCAATTACATCAGCAACAGCAGTTAATACTGCTGTTGTTCATCTCTTTTCTAGCCATCTTTATAGTTCTTGTAAGTAGAATTTAGAATTTAGTTTAAAGCACCTTTGTAGTTCTACATTAGTTTTTTAAAATTAATCTTTTAAGTTTCATTTCCAAGCTCTAGATTAGCTTAAATTTTCTTGCAAAAGCAGTATAAATAGCAGCTTAGAGTGTTAGCTTAATACCTCTTAATTTCTAAGTTCTAGTTGTTTTCATCATATTCCTTTTATTTAGGTTTACTTAGTTTTCATATTAGAGCTTAATTCCAAAATTCTAGTTTATAGGATTTAGTTTTAAGCAAATTAGCTTATTAAGTTTTACTTAAAAAACAGTGAATAAGCTGAACTTGACACTTTCTTATAGCAAATTTCTAGCTACTCTTGTAGACATTTAGCTTATTTCTTTTTAGAAGTACTTAGTATACATCTTAAGCTTTATATAGCTTCTTTTAGTTTTAACTTTCATGTAGTAATAAGCTAGGAATAAGCTAAAGATTGAAAAAATTAGTTAAAGCCTAGTTTCTGTAATTCAGTTTCAAATCCTTATTTTCTAGCTTATCTAGTGGATAAAAGTTAATAGTGCTTTTGTTAAAGTTGTAGTCTATAAGCTCTTCTTCAACTTTGTAGTTTTAAGTTTTAGCTGAATTTCTTTTTTAATAAGTCAAAAATAAGCAAATCGTAGGGTTTAATTTGTATTTTTGCAATAGTTAAGGGTTACCCGTTTTAACTAGAGTGTAAATTCTAGTTAGTTTGCCCGCCTACCCTTTACTTTCCTTTATTACATTTTCTTCCCTGTTCTTTATAGAATAATAAATAGATTTAATATTTTAAATTTTAGTTTTTAAAAATTAGGTTTTAGTTTTAATTGGCAAAATTAAGATTCAATTGGGTTATAAAAATTGGGCATTTTTGTGTCATTTCATTTCTGCACCTTTTAAGTTGATAAAAAGCATTTTTCTTTATTTTTCCAGTTAAGTGTGTATTTTCTAGGAATTAAAATAGATTCTAGGTAATTTCTTTTTCTTAGATAAATCATAGAAAATAGAAAAATAGTTGAAAATTTTTGATTCTTTTTGAGAAAATTTTCTTTTTAAATTTGTGATTTTTAGGCATAAAATTTGTTAATAGAAGTGCTTTAGATTTTAAATTCTCGTTTTAGCTCACATTTTTAGTTAACGTTTGTTAATTTTTCGTGCTAGTTAATTAATTTTAGTTTCTTTAATCATTTCTATAGCTTAATTGTTCTATTATATTCGTAGTATAATTCCAAATTCAAAAATCCTTTACCCATTCTTAACCCGAATCCGAATTATTCACAAATCTCAATTTTTTAAGATCTCTGCCTTATGATGGTTACAGTTTCCTTGATCATGGGAAAAAATCCACGGACACCTTTGGACAGGTTCTAGTTTTGATTGACTTGTACAACAATCTAAGAGTCTTTGAAAATGATGTGAAATAGGCTCTTACTGCATCATCATCCACTTGCAACATATAGCATTCGCTCTCTGAAAACAACCAACAGTATAATGTAGTTAGTATGCTTATGTGTGTCCGACAATTCTGGTCATTGTTTAAAAGCAATGAAACAACCATCATCATCATCCACTATTCCTTGCTTGCAAGTCAATCTACGTTTGTCTCAACTGGATCATGAGGACTTCGATCAGGTTGATGGGAATTATGATCTCGAGAAATGGACTTGAAATGGCAAAGTAGGCAATGATCTCCTGAGAATAAAACAAGTTCAAAAGAAGACTGGTAGGAAAAATACAGTTTGAATGCAAAGGAACCTGTTTGGTTTGATAAACTAAAGTGGAAAAGCTACAAATGCACAAAACAGGGCATTTTGCAGTGAGTCGCCTAGAAACGTAGGAAGAGAATAGAAGGGAAAGATAGATGGAATATGGAACAGGGAAGGGGAAAGAACTGGAATATTGAGTGAAAGCATAACTGAGAAAGAAAGAAGAATCTAAAGCATTAGTGACAGTTGATGGTGAAAGTGTTTGACTGGACAACTCTTTCAGACGAATGAGATAACCTATGCTTTCAATGCGCTAACATTTGCACAAGGAGAAGACACTCAGGTTAACCGTTCTTGTTAAATGACGTGCAAACAATTTTTGCTAAACGTTAAAAGAACTGATTTGTATTCAAAAGAGCAACTTTAGTGATGCTAGTTTTGAAATAAATGCTTTATACTCAGGTTTAAGAAAGTTGAAGCTCAGCAGTTAGTTGTCCATCAACAAAATCAACTTTGGTATTGAACAAAAGATCAAATTTTATGTAAAATAGATTTAGTGATTAAAACAGATGTCTCTAACCATACCATAAGAAAATTGTTGCTAAGGCTCAAATGGAAAAGATGTTTGTCGATGTAATAGTACACAAATGGGAATCATTCTTCAAAAAATCTTGGTAAAATTGCAAATTATTCTATGAGTGCCAGAGATAAGTTTGGGCTTGGGTATGGTGATTATAGATATAGTGGGAATTTGAGCTATGAAAATGAAGTTTTTCAAAGTGTCTTTAGATGCAATGCAAGTGTTATGAAAATCCACCTTTGATAAAAGGTTCATTTAAACACTTGTGAAATGCAAGCAGTTCCCTCCGCCATGACAGGGAATTATCTGCCCTTCTGGACCGTTGTTTGAAATTGATGAACACAAATTATTAATATGTTCCAGGAAAAGACTCTACCAAGTGAACCTTAATCCCAAAAAATCGAAGTTGACGCCTGTGATTTTAACATTAGTACAGAAACATCTGAATTTAGTGTTTGAACCAGTTGTCAATGAAATCACACTGTAGAAGTTACATCCTAAGGTCTGGTCTGATGCTCTATAATTGAGGAGTATGAATCAGAATAGTTGATGATGGAAAATGTGTATGTAAAAATATGGAAGTCTTGGACCACTAGTTTTGGCTACCAAGCATGTTTAAAACTCCCTAGTGAAATGCTTAAGATTAAATTTAACACATAGTCCACAAAACCTAAGGTTGAAAACAACAAAACAATTGGTGAGTGGGATTTACTGATAAGAGCATGTTTTGTCTGTGGGGTAGTTTTTGTCATTAAATAAGAGATTGTGATTATCATGTAAAATTGGCTAAACAAGTTGAGCTACATAAACAAAATATATCTAAGGGTAATGGTTCAAGGGAAAAGACCAACAAGCTTTTGAGGAAACAAACATGGGACAATGCTCAAAGAGTAAATAAACAACATCAGTTTGTCCCTTTGGCAGTACAAACAAGAACTGGAACTGATCCAGTTAATACTGTTTAAGCCTTTTGTGAGTTGAGGTTTAGACCAGCAAATGGTTTTAAACTAAACTCATTCAAATCTTCTAGCTTTAAATGAACAACTAGTACTAAGAACAAAAATTGGCAAACCAAAGATTTATATTGCTAAGGTAAAAGAACTTAGTACTGTTAGGGGAAATAGGTCATGCTGTTAAGTCACTTCAGCAAGTTGTAAATGGAGGCAAAATGGATACTACAATAGTATCCTTCTACAAATACAATGGTGGATCTAGCCTTAGAAATCTTTCATCTTTAAAAGATCACTAGGCAGACTCAAGCCCAAACAGGCTTGGGCTCGACTAAGAGCGGCCTAATATCTTTCTTTTGAATGTGAAGTGGAATATCCACACAGAACTTTAACAGAATAAAGGAATAATTGCATAGTGATGTTACAGGCACTTGACAGGTAACAAGGCTTATCTTGCTGACCTACAAAGACATAAATGGTGGCCTGTTGCTTTTGGTGGTATAGAGGTTATATTTACTGGATAAGTAAAAATACAATACTGGTAAGATAGATTTCGAGGATGTAAAGCTTTGTACAAAAGAATTCAGGCCATTTAATCTCTTTTCTGTGTCACTAATGTGTGACAAAATGAACAATGGTTCTATTTACTGACTAATGAATGTTCTTATTTTTCTCCTGACTTTAAGTTACCTGATGAATCAAATATTAACTTAAGTTTCCCAGACAAAACGATATGTACAGTTTTCATTTAGGAACATTGTTCCTTGAGGAGGTTGGCACTTGTTTGATTGCAATGCTACACTGATGAATCTGAAATCTATGGCTTAGGTTGGTTGGTCATGTAAATTTCAAAAACCGAATAGACTTGTGAAGGGAAACCCTTGTAAGAGGTTTGCTACAAAGCTTTTCAAAATGACCTAAACTTGTGATTGCTTGTCAGAAGAAAGGAAAGCAAACACAAAGCTTCTTGTAAGGCCAACGTTAGGTTGCTCTATTAGCCACACCCTACAGACTTCTAACATATGGGCGAGTGTTTGGATACCCTACATTCTCTAAGGAGCATATAAACCAAAATAAAGACCGTATTGTTTATTGGTTATCACTGATGATCTTTAGCAGTTTTAGTTGGACATTTTTCTTAAGAACTAAGGATGAAACTAGTGGCAATCCTTAAGAACTTTCATCGACAATAGTGATAACCAATGAATACAAAAAGGTTAAAAACCATTAGAAGTGATATGGTACAGAATTCAACAAACAGGGTATCTATTGAATTCTGTCGGTTTAAAAGGATCTCAGAGGGATTATACGCAAATGCCCAGAACTCCACCCAACAAAAGGGAGTTGCTGAGAGAAAGAACAGGAACCTTATTGAGGACCTGAAGAACCTGCTTGCAGATTTTTTTTACCTAACACATTTTGGGCTGTGATAGCAGTTAGTATGCTTGCTTTTGTTCTTACAGCGTAATTAGTGACAAGCATATAATAAGGACACCTTATGAACTTTAACTGGTAATATAAAACACCAATTAAAGTTATATAAGGACCTTTTGGGTGCACTTGTGACCATCCTTGATACACCAATAGAAATCTTGGGCAAATGTTGCATCGGCAAAATCTGATGAGGCGATTTTTGGTTGGGTATTCTCTACAAAGCTAGGATTTTAGTGAATATTAATTTAGTAACCAAAGAGTTGAAGTAAATCTGAACATAAAAATTCTTAGAGAACAAACCCAATGTTGCAGGAATAGGACCAAATTGGCTTTTTGACCTTGATTATTTGACTGATTCTATGAACTATCATTATGTTAGTTCAGAGAATCAAGCTAACCTTCATGTAGGTCAACAAGAATCTAAACAAGATTCAGGTACAAAAGACAAAATTGATTCAGGAATTATCAATAGAGATTGAAATGATTCAAGAATGCTTTGAACTCAACCCAAATATGGGCATTCCTATTCTTCAACAAAACAAATTTTCTTCCAATATAAGATAGTATGAGAAGGGGAAGTCAAGCATAACGAAGACAAAATCTTTTGGATGATCTTACACGACTTCAAATCCAAAGAAAGGAGCAATGAGGAAGCTGAAGCTCTAAGGACGAATCGTGAACAAGATTACTGAAAACACTTGGTTACTCAAGGAGAATTAGATGCTGCTTTGCTAAAGCTCAAGCAGTTCTAACATTTTTAGTAATGGTAAGCCAAGCACATCCTAAAGCTAGCTTGGTACTACTTGTTAATACTGGCGGTACTATCCATGTTAGTACCTGACAACAACCGATTCTCAAGATGATGACTCTGAAATACCTCCACTTGAGGCTATTCATGAGGTTGCTAACTGATGGTATCTTTACAAATCATCTTATGATGACGAGGGTGCAAGCTGGCTGACTTCACAATTTGGAAACTATGTGATTGTTAGTCCATATTCCATCATCAAGAATAAATCCCTCTCATCCTTAAAACTCTCATTCTAGGAGGATTCCAACATTAGCAGTTCAAACAGAAGCAAAACTAAATAAAATGGTTCTGAAGCGCATGCTTTTGTTTAGTTATGTTCAAAATCAAAGGAGAGCCAATATAAGACTTTCATCATTGTCTTGTTTGCTTGTTTTCTATTCTCAACTTGAACCCAAGAGATTTCAGAAGCTCTTGAAGATGAAAGTTTTGGTTGAATGCTATCAAGAAGAATTGATTGCAGTTTGAAATTCATAAGGTTTTGGATTTAGTAGATTTGCCTTATGGAAGAAGTCTATCTGGTACAAAGTGGGTATATAGGAATAAGAAAGATCGAAGAGGATGTGGTTGTCAGACAAAGCTAGATTAGTTGCTCAGGGACACAGGCAAGAGGAAGGAAATTGGGATATGATGAAGGTTTTTGCCAGTTTATTGTGGGTTAGACTGAAGCCATAAGGATTCTTTTTAGCTTTTTGCCTCATTTATGGGGTTTATTGTCTATCAAATGGATGTTGAAGAGTGCATTTCTTATGCAAGATTGATTGAAGAAGTATTTATGTGTCTCAATCCACCAGGTTTCCTAAGATCCTAAGTCTCCTCAGAACGTCTATCACAAAGTGGTTAAAGCTCTGTATGGACTACATCAGGCTCCAATAGAAGCTTGGTTTGCTACCTTATCCACTTTCTTGGTAAAGAATACTGGATATAGAGTGGGGACAATTGGACAACTCTCTTCTTAAAGAAGTGAACAAAATGATTCATTTTATTTCAAGTCTATTGGATGTATAATCTTTGGCTTTTTTTCGTAGTTCAACAAAGAAGTTTGGTGTGTATGAATTGGATGCTTTGATGAAGAGTAGATTTCAGTTGAGTTTCAAAAAAAAAAAAATTGGGAGAGCTACTTTCTTTATTGGTCTACAAGTAAAACAGAAACAAAAATGGTATTTTCCATAGCCATGATAAGTATATTGATGGAATACTGAAGAAGTTTGACCCATCTTGTATTTGTTAAGTACTGCCAGTACCACCAATAGAGACCCAGAATCCAATAGTCAAGATGAAGACAGAAGCAGTAGTGATGTGTATGTGCATCTTCTATAGATCAATGATTGGCTCCTTTATATAGTATGTGACTGCTTCTTGGCTGATAATTATGTGTTGCTGTATCTTTGTGCTCTGTTCTAGTTTCAAGTCACTCCAAAGACTTTCATTTGACTGCTGTCAAAGAATTTTTAGGTACTAAATGGGCAATCCCAAATTAGGGCCTATGGATCCTAGAGAATCTACATTCGACTTGGAGTCTTATCAGATAGTGATCTTGCGGGCAAATCTTGACAGGGAAATCACAAAACAGGAGGTGGTTCATTTCTTGCAGAAGACTCATTACATGGGCAATGCAAAAAGCAACCATTGTAGCTACTTCTACACAGAAGAAGGAATATGTTGCTGCTGCAAATTGCTGTGGCCAAGTCTTATGGATTCAAAATCAAATGTATTAGAAATTAGGACTATGGGTTTCAACTTCATGACACAAAGATTACATGATAATGAAGCACAATTGCATTGTAAAGAATCAGTATATCATTTAAAGACAAAGCATATTGCCTATTATGGCACCACTTTCATTAAGAGATGCCTATGAGGAAGAAACTCCATACAGTGCTTAAGATCCACTCCAATGGACACTGTAGCTGATCTACTAACCAAGGCATTTGATGTAAGCCGATTTCAGTTTTTGGTTGTTTCAATTGGCATGGTAAATCCTTAAGCTGCATTGGTTAAAGGGAAGGCAAACATTGAATGTGTATCCGTGGATGACAGCAGTTAAAAACACACACATAGCTCATGACCTTCATCTTGAACTATAACCCAAATGCTCCAACCTTTAAAACAACATCACAATAGCATACTACTCCACAAGCTAACTTACTCCATGGAAATCAAAAACTTGTTCCAAGAAACCCCATAAAAACCTTACAACACCTTCATTACCCATCAAGATTCAACTCATCATTAAGCATGCAAATACTAATCCAGTACCAACAAGTGGTCAGTACATTGATCAAGAATAAGAAGATTGCTCACAGGAATTCCTTTGTGAAGCATTTTAGAAGACATGAGTTTATGTAGACAATCTAAAGTGTTACTTTCTGGTAACATATGGTTAGTATGTGTTGATGGTGAGGGGAACTTTGATAAAATCACCTGAATAGTGAGTCATAGTTAGATGGCTTAGGTGATGGAGTTTACCTCTGTTTTAATGTTGTATGGATATATAGAATCCCTTTCTCTCCTCTCCCTGATTTAAGAAGGATTAGAGAGTCATGATAAGAGTTACTGTTCGGTACTGTAACCATGTCCTGGGACACTTACATTGTTCATCTCTTTGCTTGGACAAATGTTTAGTAACGGACCATGTAAAGTTTGTACAGCTATGGCATAGTTTGCTACGCTTAAGAGACAATTGGAGGAATAATTCGCAAGGGTACAAAAGTGCAAATTGGAACGTTTTCTTAAAATCAGGTCCCAAAAAACCTTATAAGATCATTTTCAATTCCGCACAATTACTAACGCAATTCTTTCTACTGATATTCTTAATTACAAGCCCTAATTTCTCTTACCGACGATCTCTCTCTTTGAAGCAATATGGCTGCTCTTGAGTCTGTCCTAAGCACAACATGATCGCCAACTTGGAAAAGACTGAAGGGAATGTTGAGTTCCATGAAGTGATTGATTTTCTTCAACGAAGTTATATTTCTCATGCGCTCACTGTAAGTCCTGTTGTTTCAACCACATTTGTTGAACAGTTTTGGACGTCTGCTAAGTCCAAAGACATAATCAACTGTGTGATGGAAAATAACTGCCAAAGTAGCTGGCAAGGTTAGTGTCTATCACTGAAGCATCTATTCGTATGATCTTCTTTTTGATGATGTGATGGATAGACCCACTTCCAATCAAGCTATCTTTGATGCTACTTCAACTTTCAGGATATTGAGGGATTTAATGTGCTTTAACTTTCTATTAAAAGCTTTGTTTTTCACCCAATGGAGGTTTTTATTTCACCACAATTTAAATCATGTTTAAGCTCCAAAAGTATCCTCTTGGATCAAATTCCTAAAATGTTGCCCCTGCGCGTAATTTGTTTTAACAAACTAATCAAAAGTTTAAATTTTTCTAAAATTGTTTTGTTGATGTATGTTTAGACTTATAGAGGGCTAGGAGAAAAGTTTGGTTATGTATCCTCATTTTATTTTCTTTATTTTTAGCTAGACATTTAGTTAATGTAATGAACCTTTAGATCCACTTTCCTTGTAAAATAGTTTAACTAGTAAGTTTTTTCTTTTATGGTTAAAAAGGCAAACATTTTTCAGCAAAATTACACTTTGTTGATATATGTTAGTCCCAAACCAACACAGGATGAGGGTGTACCTCAGAGAGAACTATCTGAAGCAAAACCAACACACTCTCCTGAACCCACTAGTGAAGCCCCATATGAGTCATGCACATGACTCATTCTTATGGCTCATTCCTACGTGGTGTACCATTTTGAGCAACAACCTGACCTTTCTCAAGTTCCTTCACCCTGAACCTTCACCAAACCTTCCCCACTCCTAGATTCTGACTCAAT
This sequence comes from Tanacetum coccineum, assembly GCA_026074375.1. NCBI lineage: Eukaryota > Viridiplantae > Streptophyta > Magnoliopsida > Asterales > Asteraceae > Tanacetum > Tanacetum coccineum. The sequence goes on along the minus strand of BQNB010031946.1, from coordinate 26,707 downwards.
TCCTGAACCATTAGCCAACACTCAATCCCTTCTCATTTCCATTAGTCTTCTTCTTTAGATTCTAAATCAGCAAGTACCTTCTTGATAAATCGTATCAATGGATCTTTGCCATGGTACTTTCTTCTGTTGATAGGGGATAAAAGGGTTTATTGGTGATCGCATGGGTGATAGTCATTTGTACTTTCTGTTTCTTTCTTGTTTCTTTCTTCTTCTGATGGGAATGTTGAGTTTCATGAAAACATTTGGTATCAGTTTTCTTCTTGAGAATCCCAGCAGCCACACCAAGAAAGCAAAAGGAGAATCAGAAGTACAAAGAGATCCTCTGTTTGATGTAATGCCTGAAGATAAAATTGATCACATGGAAACAGAAAATGCTCAAAGTGAAGGGAGGACAAGAGAAATGGTGGATGAAGACAAGGAGTTTGATGAAGATAGACTTAGTACTGAAGATGTAGTTAGTACTGACAAGGAAGGAGTTAGTACCGACTTTGAAAAAGTTAGTACTGACAGACCAAAAGTTAGTACTGACGAATCCAAAGTTAGTACTGATGAACAAGTTGAAGGTACTGAAGAATCCAATGAGAGTACTGAAGAGATCTTTGAAGGTACTGAAGAGCAAAGAGAAGGTACTGAAGACAAAGTTAGTACTGATGAACAAATGGAAGGTACTGAAGATCAAACTAAGGAAGAAATTGCTTCTAAAGCCTCTCAAACATCCACTCAAACACCCACTTCTATGACATTTGGTGATGATGAAACAATAGCTACACTTCTCCTCAACATGAGTAAAGCCAAAGCTGCTTCTAAAGAAAAAGAGAAAGGTGTAGAGTTGAAGGATGTTGAAGAAATTGATAGACCTAGGCCTACTTCTACAAGATCACTTCTCACATTGAAGCCTCTTCCAAAGATTGATCCTAAAGACAAAGGGAAGAAGAAGATTGAAGAGGAGGAAGAATCTGAAAGTGAAGATGATGATATTCCTCAAGCTGTGAAGAAATTCAAACAGCTTGAGAGTGATGAAGAATTGGCTAGGAAAATTCAAGAAGAATGGGAAGCAGAAGAAGAAAGAAACAAGATTGCTGAAGAAAAAGCAACAAATGAAGCTCTCATTAAAAACTTTGATGATATTAAGGCAAGAATTGAGGCAGACAGAATTCTTGCTGAGAAGCTTCAAGAGCAAGAAAGAGAGCAGTTCACAATAGAAGAAAGAGCAAAGTTCCTTCATGATACAATTGCTGCTCAGAGAAAATTCCTTGCTAGACAAAGATCAGAGGCAATAAGAAACAGACCTCCAACCAAGAATCAATTAAGAAATCAGATGATGACCTACTTAAAGCATGTGGGGAACTTCAAACATTCTGAGTTGAAGAGTAAGAAGTTTGAAGACATACAAGCAATGTATGAGAAGATAAAAAGGTCAGATGAAGATTTCATTGCTATTGGATCTGTTGAGGATGATAAACTGATCACAAAAATGAATAAGAAAGATTCCTCCAAAGAAGAAGAAATCAATCAGGAATCTAAAGTTGAAGTCAAGGAAGAGGATAAAGGAGAAGAGAACACAAGAAAGAGAAAGCACAGTACAAGGAAAAAGATGAAGTCAAGAAAAAGAAGATTCAAACAAGATACTTCTAAAGATGACCCTTCTGACACTGAGAAAGAGAATGAAGAGCTGAGATTGTGCTTGACAATAGCTCCAGATGAGGACAAGGAAGTAGACTATGAAATTCTTGACAAGAAGTATCCAATCATTGAATGGAAGACTGAGAATCTTGGCACCAAACCACAGTTTGATGAATCTAAAAGTTCTGAAGAGATTAATATGAATGTGGTAACAAGAAGTAATGGTCAAAAGAGATTCTTCAGCACATTGATAGGAGTGCTTTCAGTGTTTGACAGAGAAGACTTAGATGCTGTATATAAACTTGTGATGAACATATATCAAGATAAGATTCCTGAAGGTTTTGATAAAGTTCTTTGGGGAGATTTGATAGTGATGTTCAATCCAGATGAACAAGATGAGTTTTGGAACTCACAGCATGAATGGAAAGTAGTCAGTTGGAAGCTGCATAGTTCCTCAGGGGTACACACTTTGATGACAGATGAAGGATTAGTCGTTCACATGCTAATTGAGAAGAAGTATCCTTTGAAAAAGGAAATAGTGGTGCAAATGCTAAACCTAAAATTAGAGTCTGAAGAAGAAAGTACTATGGCATTGGAATTGATACGATTTATCAAGAAGGTACTTGCTGATTTAGAATCTAAAGAAGAAGACTGATGGACTTAGAATCTAAAGAACAAGACTGATGGAAGTGAGAAGGGATGAGTGTTGGCTAACCACCACACAAAACAAATGGTTATAATTTACCATGCATTAAACAACAAAAGAATTGGCTAGTCCGAAGATCAAACGTGTTCTTGGTAAGGACTAATCAATCTGTTGATGCTGATTAGTTTGCTAAAAACTATATGGTTTATCAATGCACCATGTTATTACAATGAAGCATTGGCTAGTCCAAACTCAAACGGTATTTGGTAAAGACTAATCAAATCCGTTGATGGTTGACAGTTTACCAAAAACTGTATGGTATTTAACTCACCATATTCTTAGAATAAAGAGTTATCTATCCCAGAGCAAACGGCTACTGGTAAAGGAACATCAAATCCGTTAATGGCTGATAGTTTGCCAAAAACTATAAAGCCAACTTAGTTGGTTTGCAGGATAAGGATGTTGCTGAGTAGCTGAAAAGATGAAACAATTGCTGAAAAGTTAAAGTTGCTGCTGAAGAAGGATAGAGAGTACAAGTTTAAGAAATCATGAAGAATGTTTGGATACATCCTCTAAGAAGCTTAAAGAATTGAAGAAACTTGAAGTTAAAATAGTTTAACATTCATGTTTAAGGGAGGATTGTTAGGATTAATGTTTTCTTAACTTAGTACCGACAGTACAATAGTTAGTACCGACAGTTATACTTAGTACCGACAGTACAAAGTGTTAGTACTGTTAATTAGTTAGTACCGTTAGTTGTAAAATAGTTAGTACCGATGAGAAGATATTTAAAAGATATTTGTGAGATATTTGTCAGAAAGTCATGTAAGACTTTAAGGGTTATCCTTGATCTATAAAAGGATAACTATTGACATAGTTAGAATATATATGAAATAGACGATTACAAATCACATATCATATCATAGTTAGCAATCTATAACTCTCAAGAACATTTTAACAAAGTTGTTATTCAGTTAAATCATTATTCTTCTTAGTACTTGTGTTAAGATTCCGCATTAACATATTGTATTCAAGTCATTGTTTCTACATAGTCAGTTGTATTTATACATCTAGGCTATCATCCTTTATAGGCTGCAAAGATCCATTCAGTTTAAGGAACCACAATTTTCTTGCAAAAGCAGTATAAATAGCAGCTTAGAGTGTTAGCTTAATACCTCTTGATTTCTAAGTTCTAGTTGTTTTCATCATATTCCTTTTATTTAGGTTTACTTAGTTTTCATATTAGAGCTTAATTCCAAAATTCTAGTTTATAGGATTTAGTTTTAAGCAAATTAGCTTATTAAGTTTTACTTAAAAAACAGTGAATAAGCTGAACTTGTCACTTTCTTATAGCAAATTTCTAGCTACTCTTGTAGACATTTAGCTTATTTCTTTTTAGAAGTACTTAGTATACATTTTAAGCTTTACATAGCAACTTTTAGTTTTAACTTTCATGTATTAATAAGCTAGAAATAAGCTAAAGATTGAAAAAATTAGTTAAAGCCTAGTTTCTGTAATTCAGTTTCAAATCCTTATTTTCTAGCTTATCTAGTGGATAAAAGTTAATAGTGCTTTTGTTAAAGTTGTAGTCTATAAGCTCTTCTTCAACTTTGTAGTTTTAAGTTTTAGCTGAATTTCATTTTTTAATAAGTCAAAAATAAGCAAATCGTAGGGTTTAATTTGTATTTTTGCAATAGTTAAGGGTTACCCGTTTTAACTAGAGTGTAAATTCTAGTTAGTTTGCCCGCCTACCCTTTACTTTCCTTTATTACATTTTCTTCCCTGTTCTTTCTAGAATAATAAATAGATTTAATATTTTAAATTTTAGTTTTTAAAAATTAGGTTTTAGTTTTAATTGGCAAAATTAAGATTCAATTGGGTTATAAAAATTGGGCATTTTTGTGTCATTTCATTTCTGCACCTTTTAAGTTGATAAAAAACAGTTTTCTTTATTTTTCCAGTTAAGTGTGTATTTTCTAGGAATTAAAATAGATTCTAGGTAATTTCTTTTTCTTAGATAAATCATAGAAAATAGAAAAATAGTTGAAAATTTTTGATTCTTTTTGAGAAAATTTTCTTTTTAAATCTAGTATTTTTGAAAAATAAAAGTAAAATTTTAGTGTTAATTTTTAGAAAAAGTTTATTTTTAGTTAATTCATTTTTCTTTAGAAATTCATAAAAAATTCAAAAATAGTTAAAAAATTCTAATTCTTTTTCCTAAAATTTTCTTTTTAAATTTGTGATTTTTAGGCATAAAATTTGTTAATAGAAGTGCTTTAGATTTTAAATTCTCGTTTTAGCTCACATTTTTAGTTAACGTTTGTTAATTTTTCGTGCTAGTTAATTAATTTTAGTTTCTTTAATCATTTCTATAGCTTAATTGTTCTATTATATTCGTAGTATAATTCCAAATTCAAAAATCCTTTACCCATTCTTAACCCGAATCCGAATTATTCACAAATCTCAATTCACGACTTCTTCGAGGAATTTACGACCCGTGTATTAATTACTTTCCTAAGTGATTAATTACTTACGGTATCTTGGTTAGTGAAAGTTTGCACTATAGAGATATATACTATACTTATCACAACGAAACCAATAGGGCAAATACAAATTGGCCACATGATAGGGTAATTCAAGGGTGAAAGTACACGGCAGGGTAAAACGTCATCAAAAATTTCTCATTGGTCCAAACCCACTTGATGTGACACACGGGCAAAGTGAAGAAAGCACAAAAGAAAGGGATTTTTACACTCGGGCTACTCTCAGAAGAAGCACAACATGTCACAATCACGGATTGCCACGCTGGCAATCCGTGTGAGCTAAATCTAATCCAACGGCTCTAAGGAAGCATCCAATGATTAGAGGAATGACGGGCAGGGATTGAGAGGAGCGTGTAATTGATTTTGGAGCCTAGAAGTTTCTCCTAGTGGCTATAAAAGGACTCCCTCACTCATACACAGAGATATCTTTTTCATATAGAATTTTTCTTAGTTAATTAGCTTATGTAATTTTTAGTTAAAATGTAATTTTTCCATTTTAAGCTCTTGTAATCTGATTTCCTAAGTATTGTAATCTATTTTTGAGTATTAATTAAAGCAAAAGTTTAAAGTTTTATAAGCTGTTATCTCTCATGAGCTCTTAATAATCTTCAAATGTTTACTCTGTTCTTAGCCTCCAAACAAGCTCATCTAAGTCTCTAAGCTTAGATTTGAGCTGAATTAATCATCTAATCTATTTAAACCTTAAAATCAGTTAAGTATTTTGACTTATTGGACTTTTGAGCTTTTGGAAGGGAAGCTAAAAATGGAAGAGCTTCCAAGGACTTTACTAGCTTATCCAAAAGGATAAGCTAGAGCTGTAGACAAGCTATTTGAGCATTTAATGCCTTTGTTTAGCTAAGGCCTTAGTAAGTCTTCATTTAATATTTCTGTCTTAATTTCCTAGTTTAGTATTGCTTATTTTGTTTAATTGTTTGCTTATTTGAGCTTATATCTGTTTCATAGTGCTTATTGATCATATTTAGCTATCTGTTTTTAGCTTTTGTAGTTTAGATTTCATTTTGTTTCAATTAGTTTCATAAATCTATAAAAACAAAAAAAATAGTTAGCATAATCATTAGATCTAAATTTTCAGCTTATTTGCTTATTCATATATGCTTATTATGGTTGTTATAAGCTGTCTAAAATCTGGTAATTAAGTTTTGAGCATTAGTTTTCTTATTTGTTAGTTTAAATGAAATCTGTCAAGTTTAAAGGAGTGTTTGGATTTGCATAGTTTGACCTCAAAAAGTCAATGAAATTTGGTGATTGTAATTTGGTTAGCTTTGATTTCATATTTGATTAAGTTTTGAAAAGTTTTGATGAATTAGTTTGTACTTATAATCATTTTAAGGTGCATTTTGTTCCATTCTGCACCAGGGGAGATTTTCTCTTTTAAGCTAGTTAGAAAAATTTGATCCAAGCTTTTTTGAGCTTGGATTTTTTATTGCTAAGTGTTTATTCACACTCAATTGGAGTGTCTATTGCAGGCTTGACCCTTAAGGTCAACTGCAAATTGGTTTTACCCATTTACCAAGTGCATCAGATTGGGCAAACTGCAGTATCTAACTGCAGTTCTTTTTAATCAAATTTAGATTAGTTTTATCGGAATTAAACTTATGAATTTAGTTGATCAGGGTTAACATAATGAGTAATCTAGGTTTTTTTAAACTTTCTTTTTAATTTCTAGCTCATTTTCTAGATTAAATTTGCTCTTAAAGTTCATTAAAATTCTAAAAACCAAAAACAGTAGTAAGTAGTTCTTAGCTTCTAATTTTAAACTTTTAGCTTATAGTATCTGTTTTTATGATTTAGATTCATAGCTTAGTAGTAGATTGATAAGTTTTCATAAGCCTAGCTTCTTGAATTAGGAGTTAGTTAGTTAGTAGATTTTAGCTTATAGCTTATTTTTAGCTTATTTACTTTTAAATGTCAATTTAATTCTTGTAATTTACTTTTTAAGCATTGTAATCCTTTAATCATTAATAAAAGTCAGCTTTCATTTCAATTCGTGTTTTAATTTCAAAGTTTCATTTAATATTGTTTTAGTTAAATAAGCTCTTAATAAGCTCTTAGTTCTTAATAAGCTACTTTGCTCTTAGTTAAGCTCAAAAAGCTTAACTAAGCCTTTTGGACTGTTAACTCACTCTAAATTACCAATGCTTCTAATTTTGGATGATAAGCTTATTTTGGAAGAGCTTATGGACTTACTGGCTTATTCCAAATAAGCCAGAGCTTGTAGATAAGCTCATTTTGAGCATCTGGGTCCTTGTTTAAGCAAAGGACAAAGGTACTCTTTCTCTTTTTCATTTCCAAGCTTAATTACTGTTTTAGCTTAATTTACTGCTTATTTGCTTAATTCTGCTTAAATCTAGCTTATTATTGCTTATCTTAGCTTAATTGTACTTATTATGCTTAGTTTATGCTTATTTAGTTTAAGAGTTAGCTTGAATCTCATTTTTAGTTATTTTTCTTCATAAACTGTTAAAAAAAATAGTAGTTTAGCTTATTTTTGCTTATTAGAGCTTATTAACTGTTTGATTTTGCTTATTTGACCTTAATTAGCTTAGTTATAAATCTGTTTTAGCTTATCTCAGCTTAATAAGGTTAGTTTTAGTTTTTAAGGTGAAAATCTAAATTTAAAGGAGTGTTTGGCATTAGGCTGTTTTTAGCTTAGAATAAGCTCAAATAAGCTCAAAGTTGGTGGTTAGGTTAGTTTTAGCCTAGATAAGCTAGGTTAAGTCTTACTTGCTTATTTTACAGCTTATAAGTAGGGCTGCAACTTAGTTTTCTCTTTTATCAAAGTTTTTCTAAATTAGCTTAAGTTGCATCAGTTTTTTTCAAATAGCTTTTTCTTAGTCTTAATAAGCTTCAAAATATTTTTAAAAAGCTGTTTTAAGTAGAGTCTTAGGACTAGTTTTAGGTTTAGCAAAGTTTATTAGCTTAAGATTCCATTTGGTGGCTTATTTTTAAGCCTAAAGTTAGTCAAGTGAGGCTGCACTAACTCAGCATAAGCTGAGTTAGTCTTATTAGCTTTTTGAGCAATAAGCTCACTTCCCCATAGTTTTTTCTGTTTCAATCTTTCTTTTTAAGTGCTTATCCATAGTTTAGAATAGCTTATTAAGATGGATGTTTGCTTATGTGCTTATTTCTTAGTTAGCAGTTAAGTGTTTTAAGTTTTTAGGAAAAATAAGTTTACTGTCTTAATAAGCTGTTAACAGCTTATTCTTTAAGTTTCATTAAAAATTTCTTTTATTAAAGTTGATAAGCACCAGCTTATCAACAACTTTGCTTTCATAAGTTTTTGAAAATAAAAAAAAAGGAAAGTGGAAGTCGGGGTGAGCAAGACTCGAACCCCCGACCTCAACACACTCAACCTTTATAACACACACACTACCACTGCGCCCTTGGGTCTTTTTCATTAGACTCTTGCAACATTTATTCTTTATACTCATTTTAGCCTTATAAGCTAATTAAGCTGTTATAGCTTATTTCGCAGCTTATTCAATAAGCTGTGATTATAAGCTTATTTTTCCTAGGTTTTAAATAGTATAAGCTATTTTCTGTAATTTTTCTAGAATTTTTATAGTTCGTTTAGTATTTTTAAACATTTATTTTCATTAAAAACTTTAAAAAAATCATAAAAAATAGAAAAATAATCAAAAAAATATAAATCTTTTTTAGAAAATTTTATTTTATCATAAAGTTCATAGGAAAATTAGTTTTGCTTTCGTAGGGTCTAATTTGCAAAATTTCGTTTTTTAAAGAACGGGATTCGTTCCCGTTCTTGTTTTTCGTGTTTTAACGCTCATTTTAACTCCGTTTTTGTTCTAGTTTTCTTTAAACTTACTTATTAGTCAAATAGAGTTCATTTAAAAAGAAAATTTTAAGTTAGGTTTAATTTTAGCAATTTAGGGTTTTTGACCTCCGTTTAGGGGTCCCGTTTTGCGTTTTTAGTTAAATTTTGGTTTCCCGTTATTTGTCTTTATGCTTAATTGTTAGAATTTGTTAATTTTAATTTTTAAAAGTAGATAATCAAATCAATCTTTTGTTTCCAATTCAAATCCTTGTCCGAACATCAAACGTGGTTTCAATTTCACAAGTCGTTCGGGGATAACGACCCGGGAATCATACTTCCCGGTTTATATACGTATTATATTATATATATTTGTGAAGATTTTCCTTTTTACCTTTGTCCTCAAGGGTAATTTGTAATTTTCCATCATATTATATTTTATTATTACGTATATATAGATTCTGACGAATCAATTTTTGCGCCGCTGCCGGGGATTTGTGATTAAGATTCTCTCGTTTGAAGTTTGTTGATCGTGATTTGAAGACCCTTTCGTTTTTGAAAGTCTTGTTTTGTTAAAAAATATAAAAATAAAAATATATTAAAAATATTTAAACTATTGATTATCTGTTTTTAAGAAACTGTGCTTAAATCTTTGATTATCAACTTAAAATTTTGTTTTCAAAATTTAAAGGGGTGTTTGGCAAAATGGGTCACTAAGCCAACTTGTACAAACTCTTTCTAGTTGTTTTAAGCTGATTTCAAAAGGTTTTTAAGGATAAAAATGAGTTTTTGAGTTTTTCCTAATAGGTTCTTTGAAACTGTGGTGACAAACAGTCTAGGGTGAGCAAGGCTCGAACCCTGGACCTCACCAACTTCAACCAAAGCTTTACACACACCACCCTCTACTACACACGCACCCTTGGGATTTTTCTGTCATAGTTTGTACACAATATTCGTTTACCCTCTTTTTAGCCCATTTAGCTCATAAGCCCTTTTCGGCTTATTTCCAGCTTATTTAGATAAGCTGGGTAACTCCTCTTATTTTTCATAGATTCGGCACTGTTCAAGCCACTTTTCAGTAATTTTTAAGATTTTTCTAAGATTGTTTGGTATTTTTTTATGAATTTTTCTTTATAAAGTAGTTTTTAATTCATAATAAAAAATTTAAAAGTCAAAAATATATAATTCTTTTTAGAAAATTTTCTTTTATCATTTTGCACTTAGGAAAAATAAATTTGCATTCGTAGGGTTAAAATTTCAAAATTTCGTTTTTTTAATAACGGTTTCATCTCCTTCTCGTTTTTTAGGTTTAAATCAATTTTTTAGCTTTCGTTTTTAGTTTTCTTAATCGTTTTATATTTGCATTTTAAATCGTAGAATTGAAAATCAAATCCAAAAATCTTTATCCAATTCAAAACACGCGATCACGAACGTTTTAACGATTTTTAATTCACGCCTCGTTGGGAGAACGACCCGGGTAGATTTTTGAGGGATTTTGTTTTGGTTAGAAACGAATCTTTTAAAAGCCTCTCGGAATACTTACTTTAGCCTTATTATTTATATATTTATTATATATTTATATAATTAAAAAGTTGAATTAACTGTGATCAGTACTTCATAGATCAATAACACAAGATAATATAAGAACGACCCAAAAAGTCGTTTAAAACTGATACATTGGATTTAACAAAGTGTTTGTTACAAAAGCCCAAAGCTTTACTTGTTCATTGTTTCCAAAATACAAAGATACTAGTTCATAACAAATATCCCAAAATGAAATGCAACCAAATCTTCATGCACGTGACATCCAAAATATAAAATCACCAATGTATCCCTTGCACCCTGTGCTTATTGACCTCCTGAAAAATATTGCTTTAAAACATCAACATATTGTTGAGTGAATTCATAGGTTTGTAAAAGTATAATGTAGGACTGCAAGATTTCCCCCTCATGATAATGCAACAGATGCAAACATCAAAAAATGTAATTACGTTTTCCTAAGCTCATGACACTGAAGCTCGACATGTATGAAATGCAATATAATATTGCCAACATTGCCCATGTTGATTTCTAAAAACTCCGCACTATTCTATAATGTCCGTCAGGTATACGTTCGTTTGTCCAGTGATATCAAATCACCCGAACGGGGATGTCAATCCCAATAGATCTATTCATATCATTCGCCCGCTCACAATCCTAGTAATTGACAGTTCATGATAATTGGCTTCAACAGGGTATATATCGCACTTAGAAAAAAACACGTAACGTAATGTAAAATGTCCACTTACAATCATTTGTAAAACAAGCATATGTTCTCATCTCACCTCCAAAACTTGTAAATCATTAAAATGTAAAACAATGGGCTATGAACTCACCTTGGAAGTTTGAATGATAATCCAAATACAACAGAAAATGCGTCACGGAGATGACGGGATGCAACCTAATTAAACGTAGGTCGTGTAAGTACTAAGCACGTTGATTAACTAATGACACATACAATTCTATATAGATACATCACCCATCTTATCGTGTTGTGAAATTATATTTTTATAGTTAAAACGATTATAAATATCCAAAATAGCAAAAACGACTGCTATTTTCTCGTTTAAGTCCGTTTTTTCTTTACGTTTTTAATGTCCACATAGCTTTCCGTATAAGAAGATTTATCAATAAATTACATTTTCATATTTTTGACCTACTATGAACAGTAGTTTACTGGTCATAACATTTAAAAAATATTTTTATAGATATAGTTATTGTAACACCCTTAAATATCGGTATTTTATATCGTTAATAGCTCCGTATAGCAATTGCTTACGACCACGTCTTTCTTAAATAAAAGTATATCATTTTAATTGTGTTTTTTAAAATTATTTATTGATGGAACAGTAAATGTTAATAAAAATAGTTTTATAAAAGTATTTTTATACATTTAAGTATATAATCTCGCGTAATTCATAACTCCTTCGTTATTGATCCAAAAATTATGATCCGAATTGTTTTGGAATACTAAAAAAAAAAAAAATAATGCATCTGTGAAAAATAAATAACTTTAAATATTGATATATTTTATTACTTGTTTTATAAAATCTCTTTTATAACGCGTTTAATTAACGTGTAACTCGTAAACTACGTATCTTTTTCGTTATTAATCCGTTTTTTCTCGGAGTTCTTAACCTTTTGGAATCGTCATGAGACGTACTATTTAATAAAAACATTAAACCTACTATTTTGAATTCGGATCAAAACAGCCTCTTTAAATCTTTTATATAATTAATTATATACACTTGCTTTTATAACTTTTCAACTTAATAAAGTAATCACAAATCCTTCACAACCTTATATATCATATGTGTTACATATAATAGTGTCCATTTGTCCATCATATGTCCAAGAGTCCATGGTATAAGTCCTTATCAACACCTTTAAATCATAACCTTATAAGAGAACCCTTAAATTAACAATTTATACATAAACTTTTTATACATAAACCAAGAGTGTACAAGACTTATAATTCCATTATAACATCATATTACCATCCAAATAACATGTGAAAAAGTTTATCAAAGCATAATCACAAGTAAAAAAATCCATTTTACATGTTAAAACATTTCTAAGAGATGTGATTAAACTACATAGAACATATAATATGCAATAAAATGATAAATTTAAGTTATAAAGATTTTTAGGTAACCTATGATGATTGTGAGGTGAATGAGAACAAAAGTGATCTAAACCCTTGTTTAGCAACAAAACCCTAGCTTCCACACTTAGAAAACCCTAATCCAAACCAAAACCCTAATCTTGCACTTTCTTGTTTAACACTTGTAAACCTTTAAACCAAACCTTCAAATCACCTTAGGTTATCTTAGATATCATGTAGGAATGTATGTAAGTGTTGTAATAAAATTAGTATGGATATGGGGTGACTAGGTTTGAGCCGTGGTAAGAGATTCCAAAAAGGAGATGATTTTTTTTTGTATTAAACCTTGGAAAAGAGTATGTATGTGTGTTCTATACTAGTTGCTAGTTTATATATCAATAAGACTTAGTCAAGGATTGCCTTAGGAATGTCATAGACAAGATGAGTAAAACATGGAAGTCTTGGTAAAAAACAATGGGAAGTATGGCTAGGTTTAATAGCAAGTGATGTACAAAAGACCAAGTTGAGATTTTTGTGATATTTCTTTATGTGTTTTTTTTTAACGGCAACTATTATAAAACTAGCAAGAAGCTAGGGAAAATTACAGGGAAATTAAGTGGGGGCTTTTGAGCCATTCCACCCAAGAAAATTTACTCTTACATCGACTATGACACCAATTAAAAGAATGCAAAACAATATCAAAATATTTCTTGATGTGTATACACCAAATCCGGTTTATGCATGTATATATGTAAGATATTTTGTTATTTTTAGGTATTGGGTATAAATGTGGGTATTCGTTGAAGCGTATAAAAGATTTTGTGGATTCCGGAATTTTTCTAAACGTATCTTTATTCGCGAAACGAATACACATTAAACACGCAACCAATAAAATAAAAAAACAAAGTTAATAATTATCCACAAAATAATTTACTTTAACTCTTGCTTGAATGTAAACAATAAATTGTTTGATGCCCTGGTTTTTTTTAATTGATTATTTATTTTATGTTTGTTTAGTTTTTTGTTTAATTTTTTTTCCGTTTTACTTACTTGAACATAATTTTAGCTTACGCGATTTAACTTAACGTTTACGATTCAAAAGCAAATGCGTACAATACTAAAAATACATAGTAAATTTATTGACGTCGTACAATGACCCTAAAACACGGGGTGTTATATCGAAGAAGTAAAAGTCCAATTTTTTTCAAAAACCAAGCCCGGTGCATCGCACGGGTCTGAACACCTCGTGTGTTGAAACATAAAGAAAAAGAAGACGAGACTATTAAAAAGGTTTTATTAAATATTATTTCTCTCACATCTTAATGGGGCAAGTAAACTCCAAACTCATTTTTCAAAACCCATTTGCGATTTTTGTATTTTATTTATAGTATTGTTGTATTGGGCTTCTTTATTTTCTTAAATAAAATGTGTCTACATTATTGTTCTTACTATTTTTTTGTCATATGTATTTTTTTTATCCGAATATATAAGTAATGATCTTACTTGCTTATATAATCAATATTTTAAACACTTTGCATGTATGAAAATTCTTCTAACATAGTTATAGATAATCTGATTGTATGCATAATGTTTTACACACGCAAGTTACGTCTTATTATTGGATTTTGCTTGTTGTTCAACCATTAATACTCACATTCATGCTTAAAAACTTAATCTTTAAGTGGATGTATAGAATATATATATACCCGGAGAACCCGACCCATCACATTTGACATGGACAACCCGACCCGACCCACTTTGATCCGTTACACACTTTCACATTTACTTTAGGACTGTGTATAACCTATATGGAATTTCTAGATCTGCCACAAAAATATAGAATATATTCATAAACAATCTCGGAAGCTAAGTGAAGAGTTGGTAAATGCATGAAAAAGTAAACACAAATTTGTTCTTCATTTGCAAGATTTGCAATTTTATTTAGAGAAACAATTAGGAACATCTTTAACAACTTAGGCTATAGCTCCTCATTTGTCGTAAATCGCATTTAAAGAATTTATATATCATAAAAATTTAAAAATCATTATAAATATTTGGTAAAATCAAGCTCGTGATTGTTCATATCTAGTAATATTGAATCACTGAGCTTTTGATGATTAAAATACAAAATTATTACATTATATGAATTCATTTTATGGCGATGTATCATCTCATGTAAACTAAATATGGAAGATAGAAATTAAGAGGTTTATTTTTCTTTTTTTAGTTTGTTTTTTTATGTATGCAGGTTTATAAAAGCTTTGAGGGTCTTATTGAAAAATGTTTGGAAGATCAAGTGTTGAAAGTGTTCCCATGCTCAAGCTTCAAGGATGCAAAGTGCAGCTTCCCAAACCTGCTAGGTTTCAGCTATATAATGTCTTTTTCTGTTAGCATGGCTTATATCTTTTTGTGTGTTTTCTCTCATTCCCTCTTAGTTTGTATAATCATTTTAGGGTTTGTTCCATGTGTATTTTTACTCTCTCTTTTTTAAGTTTTTAACTTAAAACATCTCCTCTAAGTACCGTACATGGGTGGATATGCAATTATAAAATGAAAAGAGTGGTTGTATTTGTGATCTTTAGTTTTGTTTGGTAAAAGTTTATATGGTATCAAATCTAGGTTGACTCTATACTAAAGGTTTCTATCATTTTTTCATTAACCATTACCAAAATAATGGTATCAAATTGGGAAAAAGCTATAATTTGAAGATAGAAAAAAAAGACGACAAGATATAAAAACAAGTTAGATTAATGTATATAGGCTCTAATAGATATTGAGTCTTTAATTCATTTTCCAAAAATTTAAGGTTTTTATATTAAAGGATTAATAAAATTAAAAGATTTATTAATAATGTAAGTTGTCTTAATACGTCTTTTTGGTTAAAAGATCGCGGTAGAGGTTATTGTATCAAGTCCAAATAGAAAAATTTTATACGGTTTTAAAGTGATCAACCCTTTATTCACGTTTTGTGCGTTATAATTTTGTTAAACTGAAAGGAACTGCCTTAATAAGTCATTTGACAATTTGGTGATAAAATCCAATTTCAAAAATTGATATATTCTTGTTTTTAGACTGTGTGAATATTGTTTTTATTCTTTTAGTCTAATATTGTGGTTTTTTTTTATTTCTGGTTGACTTCCCACTTGTGGATGCTGAGTATTAAAAAAGAAAATAACAACTTGATCTAGGGCATTTTTAAGAATAAATTGTTGTATGATAAAGGGATTATTTTGTTTGACAATACGGTGGTGTTTGTTTTGAGTGAAGGAGGATTGTTTTGTGAATTAGTTAGGTGTTTGGTTTTAAGAATACAAGTAAACTTTGTTATGAGATATGAGGAAAGAACTAGGGAGAGAAAAGTGGAAAGAATGGAGATTATAGAAGAGAAAGTAAAGCAACATAAAATGCTTAAGTGACAAATGAAAATACAAACCAACAATTGAAGGGTATTTTATACTTACAGTATAAACCATCATGGGCGCTTAAAATAAAAAAAAAAAAGGGGCCACCCCCCCCTTTCGTATGGGCCTTTGGGCCATATACTTGATTAACATAACTACGTTTCTTGAGCTATTCTACATTGAATTGGGACGCGATACTTTCCTTGTTTCTAACAATCTCCCCCTAAGGGAGGTCACTCCAATTTACAAAAATTTAATCCTAGCATACTATGCTTTGTCTTTAGTCTTCAGCTCGTTTGACTTCAATCATTAACTTGTGATTTAATGTAGTGATCATAGACTTTAGGTCTTGAGCTTGTTCCTTATTTGTCTTGAATGTGATCTTGAACACCTTGAGATCATCAACCAAGCATAATCTCGTTTCGCCACTTAGTAAATGTTGTTCACTGTGAACATTTTGACTTTCTGTACCAGACATGCTCATACCTTTCTTGATTTGTTGACTTGAAATTTTATGTTAGCCTTTTCTTTGCAATTCTTTAACTATAACACTTTGTCACTTCGAGAAGACATCGGTATCAGAGTGACGAAAACCTTCATGAAATTCTTTGACTTAATACTTCGCACTTACAAGAAATACGTATGGTAATCATAGTAGTAGAAGTCTTTAAACATGTACTTTAGCTTGTCCATGATGTCTTTATGGTTTTATCGTTCGGGTATGACATGGTGGCTATGAAGCTTGTTAGTCAGCTGGAAAGTCAGGTACCTTCACCGCAATCTTTAAGTATCCTGCTTTAGGTATAAATACTTCTAGCTATGGCCGGCCATGGGCTTAGTCATGGGCTTTCCATAGGCCTTTAGCCCGGTTAGCTTACTAACATTACATATGATTAATCTACGAGCTACGACTAGCTATATTGGAAGTGACCGATACTTTTCGTATTCCTAACAATCTCCCCCTAAGAGAGGTCACTCCAAGTTACAAAAACTTAAACTTAGAATACTATGCTTTGACTTTAGTCTTGAACTCGTTGTCTTTAACTTCAATCATTAACTTGTGGTATGTTGTAGTGATCTTTGACTTTAGGCATTGACTTGTATCTTTAACTTTAACACTTCATCGCTTCAAGAAGGACGTACGATATCAAAGTAGCAGAAGTCTTGAAACATGTACTTGAGCTTTCATGATGTCTTTATAAATGTCGGTTGAGTATGAGCATGTGGCTATGAATCTTGTGAGTCTGCTTAGACCAGGTACCTCCACATCCATCTTTATATATTCCTAAAATAAAATAGTTAGCAATAAATCTGAGGGACGAATATGGCTTTGTCATTCGCCCGTGTTTAGTTGGAGTAACCTTCGAATCCGCGAGGATCGACCTGTAATCAGGTAGATTCAATTTGAGAAGAATCTCATTGACAAGATTTCCAGCTGTAGTATTGAATCTTTCTAACACATATGTATTAGATTCACTGTACTCAGCATGTTCTTATTACCGGAACGTCTCAAAGCAGATAGCATGGTAAGAGTGAACCAGCGAGTTACTATCTCACAGATTGAAATAAAAATGAATTTTAAAAATCAATCGATGTGTCACTTGCTAAAGTGTTTTTGCGACACATCAAGAGTTTTAAGCATTTCAAAATTTATCAATTGTCAATTCATATACTGGAACAAGTTTGATTCCTATAGAATCGCACCATCGTTTCTTTCTAGTTGTCACAAGCTTGATTCATATAGAATCGCATAAGTCACCTACCAAGAGCTTGTTTGATGTTGGCTCTAGAAGGATTTCCATCGTCATTGTGAATACTTTCGTATCACTCTAATGTTCTGGCAAGATCACACGGATAATGCGTAGGACTCTTAAATAATTACTTGTTTTCACAATGTGTGAGCAACAAATACATTTGAATAGTGTCCTAATGAGATTTATGGATGATCTTTTGGCTCTAGACTCAATAGTGCACTTTGGTTTTAGTGATCGGAGGCTGGAGCAGAACTAACTCAGAGTGAGAAAGTTGGTAGAAATGCGTGTAATCTCCGTGAGAAATAAAACCAAAATATTTTGAGAGATTCTTAGTGGCTAGGGAGGGTTGTGCAATGCATCACTGGGCATGATGTTAGTCTTCAATGCCAGCAATCATCTTTGTGATTCTTGACAGTAAATGTATTGACCCAGTTTCTACCTAAGTGTAAGGAGGGCTTCTTTCTTTTCACCCTTTATCTTAACTTTTCCTTTTTAATTCTTCAACCCCTTCAACTCTTACCGAGACTTCATGACTAGTACCTTGTTGGGTTTGTTCCAGTACTAGCTCCATCTCAGTCGGTACTTTTCCCTTAATCTCACTTTACTCCTTTTTTCATACCTAAGGACTTCTACACTATCTAGTGGAATCTTCCTGGGTAGATCCCTCTAGTTTTGGCTGGATCATGGGAATATGTACCTAAACTTAACCACCTTATCACTCCAATACAGTAATTTAGATGGTCGGTCTTTGGTACATCCACATTTCAGCCAATCACGTAACCATTTGCTCCCTCTTCATATGTGCATCAATTAATCAAAAGTGTTTAGCACATATATGGGTTAGCGTACACTTGAGATCTTAAAAAACACATTATTAGTCATATATTTTAATCACATTTTCTCCCCTTATCAAAAATGTTTAAACTTGTAATATTTGGATTTAATTGATAAAATATATATGCATTCGGGGAGAAGATGTCCAATTATTAACAAGTCGATTATTGGAACATATTAATGCTCCCCCTCAAATTATAAGGGAATCATATGGTGTTTAAGTACGTTAATCTGAATTTTTTTTGAATTTACTAAGAAATTCTTGAAAATTCGTACTCAAACACTATATAAGCCTAATTATAGTCTACACTATTTATTCAGATATTCACAAGATTATTATGTACGAGGTTTGACCTGAATGCTGAGAACATCATATGATAGAATTATATGGTTCTTTGTAGTAGCCGTAGGTCTTCCCCGTAGTCTCTCTTAAGAAGTTGTTTTAGCTTCCCCCTAAATCAACAATCCTTTCTTAAGTAGATTTAAAACTTTCTTGCAAGCCGCATCAAGCAGTCTTAATGTATAAAGCCTAGATATCCGAAGTACACAATTAACCCTTTTAAGAATTTAATACTGCAACACCAAAGTCAATTAAGTCCCGGATGTAGACAATTAAATCCTCTAAATAGACAAAATGATACCTCCAAAGTCAACTAAGTCTCGGAAGTATACATTTCTTCCTACATTGTACTGACTATCTAAAGGAATCATCACGTTTTAAATAATTATTCTCCCAACACTTCCCCCTGGGAACTCAAATGATGCATACTAAATGATGACGAGATGTCTCTTTCCTTATGAGGTTGAAATAGTACACCCGAAAGAAACAAAGAAGGCCTAAAATCAAAAGAAGCTAACCATGAAGACAAGTTCAAAAGAAGGCCATGGAGTCTATCATGTATACATCTACTCCTTCCCCCTTGCTGGTTTTGACACCTCGAAATCAGCAAAACCTTGTACTCACACATACTCGAGATCATGTTTGAAGAATAAATAAGCTTAGATTTATCCCTTGAGAATCAACTTTAAGGCTTTTAAAATATGTGATTATTTCCAAACATTCCTAAGTCTTTTAAAACTATGAGGTGTTGGCAATATTGATCGAATGTAGTATAAAGCCTGAAATCACTAAGTCTCAAATTGTAAATAAGTCCGTAAAGTTTTAAACAAAAGACATCTAAAGCCCTTGTAGTTAATATAAATTAACTCCCCTTTAAATTGTTATCCGTTATTATCAAAAACTTTATCCGTTTATTTCGTGACTTATTTTGAAATACCGTTTTAAAATATTATTTGATGACACATTCTCCCCCTCAAATAATGACCCGTTTTCTATTTAAAGAGTTGTTGTCATTGTTTGAGTGGTCAAATTGTCTTTGAAAATCTTTTTGTGAATAGTGAAAATACTGATTCATTATGAAGACAACTTTTTACGATTAAAAATAAGATTTCTCTTATTTTGACAAAGAAATGCACTGACACGTACATTAATTTGTATATAGGAAGCACGGGTTATGTTGCAAAGTAAACACAAGCCTTTGAATGAATATGAAGTAATTCATTCCCGAGAAAAATAAATTTCCCGTTGTGAGGTCAAGATTACTTTTTGAAATACTTGCCTTTAAGATGATGACCGGGTTGCTATCCGAAATAATAGCAAGCCATTTTTTGCATGTTTTAAAAGATTTTGAACTTCTGCTCGAACTTCATTTACAACCTCGTATCATTATTAAATGACATTTCTAAGGCCGTAAATGTTATCGATTTTCAGAAGACATGCCAGAGATGATCTTTGTATCTCTTTGTGTACACATGTTTCAGATCAAGCCAAGGCAATCCAACACTTGAAGGCACAGATCAAGAAGCTCAAGAAGCAAGCCAAACCTATTATCACAGACCACAGAGCATGGATGAAGAGTGTCTCATTGAAGCAAAGATGGCAGGAATGAGCTCCTAAAGAAAAAAACTGGATGCAAAAGGAGTATGTATACTAAACAGGGAGGAAGTATGCCAAGCTGAACCATCAGTCCATAAAAGATCCATATTTGATTGAGGATTCCTGAAAGAGATACATTAGAATTATATGGGGAACTGAGGATGCTCAAGATCTGGGGAGGACCAAGAGATGTAGTGATGAAGAGAAGGAGAATGCTGTAGATGTACTTTCGTATGAAGATGTACTTAGTACTTCTCAACAAAAAGGTTTGTAATGACAAGGGTAAAAGTTAGTACTGACAGACCAATAGTTTGTACTAACGGATCCAAGTTAGTATGACAAGGAGAGAGTTAGTACCGATAGATCAAATGAAGGTACTGATGATCAAACTGAGGAGGAAGGGTAACTCAAATCTAGTCAAACACCTACTTCTACAATATTGGAGATGATGAAACAATAGTCAGGTTCTTCTTAAAAATGAGCCAGCTAAACGCAGTTTCAAGAGAGAGGGAAAGGAGTAGAGTTTAAGGATATTGAAGAAATGAGAGACTTAGGCCTACTTCCATAACTTAGATTCATTATTGACATTGAAGCCTCTTCCAAAGATTGACCCAAAAGACAAAGGGAAAAAGAAAATTGAAGAGGAAGATAAGTCTGAAAGTGAATTTGATGGTATTCCTGAAGCTGAAAAGAAGTTTAACCAGCTTGCCAGTGATGAAGAAATGGCTAGAAAGTTGCAAGAGGAATGGGAAACAGAAAAAGAAGGGAAAAGGTTAGCTGAAGAAAAAGCTACCAATGATGCTCTCATAAGAAATTATGATGATATAAAGGCGAGAATTAAGGCTGATAGACTTTTAGCTGAAAGGCTTCAAGAACAAGAAAGAGAGCAATTCATAGTAGAAGAAGAGCAAAATTCCTCATGGAACAATTACTGCTCAAAGAAATTCCTTGCTCAATCCAAAGAACAGAAGCTATCAAGGAACAGACCACCTACAAAGAATCAATTGAGAAATCAAATGATGACCTACTTGAAGCATGTAGGAAATTACCAGCATTCTCAGTTGAAAACCAAGAAGTTTGAGGAAATACAAGCTTTGTATGAAAAGATAAAAAGGTCATATGAAGATTTCATTACAATTGGGTCTGCTGAAGATGAAAGAATGATAAGGGAGATGAATGAAAAAGGGATTGATTCTTCTAAGAATGTAAGTGTCAAGGAGGAGGATAAAGAAGAAGAAGGTACTAAGAAAATAAAGAGTTGTTATATCAAAATGATTACAAGGAAAAAGCCAAGAAAACAATCAGATGATGACAGTGATGATGAACATAGAAAGTGCCTGAAGATTGTTACATTTGAAGCTACCATTGATAGTGAGATAATGGAGAAGAAATCAGTTATTGCTAGATTGAACAAGGTATCATCACCAGATGGAGATGATCTTGTTATCTACAGAGCCAATGGGAATTTCAGGGCATTCACTAATCTCATGGAGAGTAATCATTATTTTTGATAGGCAAGATCTATTTCATTTATTTGAATTGATAAGGGAGCAGTACTCACGAAGTTTACTTAGATGTGATTTGCATCGATTCTTTGGGGGAGACTTGAAGATTATGATGGAATCTTCAAAGAAGTAAATGGAACAAAGTGATTTCAGGAGGAATCAACAAGATTGGAAAGTTTGTCACCTTGGGTGGTTGCAATGAAATCTTGTGGGTCTGCATACTGGACATTTGAGGAGTGGGATAGTTATTTCTATATTGAGGTTGGAAAGAAGATATCCTCTCTCTAAGGAGTTATTGCAAAGAATGCTTGATCTGGGTTTAGAAGTTGAAAGAGAAAGTTTTGTTGCTCTTGATTTGATAAGATTTATTAAGCAACAGATTGATGAAGAATGATGTTGTGAATGGAATTGAGAAGGGTTTGAGTGTTGGGCTAAATCCCACCACACGAAAATGGTCATCAGTTCCCCATACTTTAAAGGGCATAAGCAACTGGCTAGTCCTAAGCAACGGCTTGTGGTAAAGACTTCTCAAATCCGTTTATGGTTGACAATTTACCAAAAATTGTAGGGTTTTCAACTCACATTGCTTCATTGGTGAAGAGTTGGCTAGTCCAAGATCAAACAGTTCTTGGTAAAGACTACTCAAATTTGTTGATAGCTGATAGTTTGCTAAAAACTATATGGTTTATCAATGCCACCATGTTATGAAATAAACATTGGCTAGTCCAAAAAGCAAACGATTCAACTACTGGTAAGGCACATCAATCCGTTGAGGCTAGGTAGGTTTGCCAAAAACTAAACCCAAAGCAACTTAGTTAGATTGTTGCTGAAAAGAGTTGCTGTGTTGCTGAGAAGACAAAGTTGCCTGCTGGAAGCTGGAGAGTGTTTAAAGATCAATATATGTTTAAAGTGTTTGGATTACATCCTCTATGAATTTGAGAGGTAAACTGAAGAAAAAATAAGTTAAAAGGAGTTCAACATTCATGTAAGGGAGGATGTTTTATTCCCTTTTTTTTTTTTTCCCCCCCCCCCCCCCCCCCCCCCCCCCCCCCCCCCCCCCCCCCCCCCCCCCCCCCCCCCCTTTTTTTTCGGAATTTATGTTTTCCATTAACTTAGTAACGGTTAGTTATAATAGTTAGTACGATAGTTATAATTTAGTACTGATAGTAACAAAGTGTTAAGTACGATCAGATAGTTAGTACTGTTAGTAGAAATTAGTTAAGTTCCGTTTAGAGATTATGATGAGATTTTTATAAGAATATATGTTTATCTTTTACGCGTTTTGTAAGCCTGTTAGGGTTTATCCTTGGTCTATAAAAGGATTCCTCACGGCATAGTTAGATATATCAGTTCAATATATACATCTCATACAATCATATCTCATAGTTAGTAATCTGTAATCACTCAAAGCAGATTAATAGAAATCATTATTTAGTTTTTCATTGTTCTTCTTAGTACTTATGTTTAGATTCAGCATTAGCAACCATAGTATTCATAGACGTGTTTCTATTATAGTCAAAACTGTATTTATACAAGTTGGCTATAACCTTAGTAGGCTGCAAAAGATCTATTCTGTTAGGGGACTCACAACATTGCATAAAGGAAACATATTATACAATTTAACATACGAATAACCGCCAAAATCTTAACTAAGACTTGTACGTCACTTAAAGTAATCATCAAAAACCATAATATCAAGACTTTTAACATATACGCATGTTTAAGAACAACTCAAATGCACACAAACCAATTATTATAATAGTTCTAAACCCAAAACCCATGACTTTTTATAAGTCCTTGCCCAATTTACCTTAGTTTCGACATCTATAATAATTCAAAACGTATGAATACGTTATCCCCATTAAAAACTGTTATAGGTACAACATCTAGACCCCTATAGGACTAAAACCCCTCAATCAATTTAACATTTCATCCACTTTTTTAGGTGACAAAAGTTAGGTCGAATTTAGGGTTTTTCGAGCAAAATTCCAAGGTTTGGTCTGATATATGGATGTTTTAACATTAAAACAAGTGTACCTTAAGATTAAAACGAAGATAGAACGATTTTTTGAAGGTTTGAAAATCAACAATGGAGGTTTAAGGTTGTAGTGTGTTCGTGTGTGTATAAGGAACGGGAAGGGGGTGTTTTTGTTTTAAAACTTTTGGGTTTTGGCAAAAATGCCCCCTGAGGTTTACTAGATCTTACATTATCCAAATAAACTTTACTTAAGGTTTACTTAAGTTTCCCAAATAGCAAAACTAGTCCCTAAAGTTTAGTTGTCAAGGATGGGTGTCACATTTTGCAATAATACCCCTAAAGAATTAAACACATAACACATAAAGGCCAATTGAGTTAAAAATAAAATTAATTAACTCCCCTTTAATTGTTCACCCTTTATTGTTTAAAATCTTTTTTTCGATTATCACATGATTAATTATGAAGAAGATATTTGACATTTTCTCCCCCTCAAACAATGACCCGTTTTCTATTTAAAGAGTTGTAGTCGTTGTTTGAGTGGTCAAATGTCTTTGAAAATGATTTTTCTGATGAATTTCTGAAGATGATTATATTATTTTTGAAAATCAACACCCTGAAAAATAAGATTTCTCTTATTTTGACACATAAGCGCACTGACACGTACACTCATGGAATATAGGAAGCACGGGTTATGATGCAAAGTAATCACAAGCCTTTGCATGGTCAGAAAGTAGGCCATGCCCGAGAATAAATTCCCGTTGAGAGGACAAGTTTTCTTTTTTAAATACTTGCCTTTAAGATGATGACCGGGTTGCTATCCGAAATAATAGCAAGCCATTTTTGGCATGTTTTGAAAGTTTTTGAACTTCTACTTGAACTTCATTTACAGCCTCGTATCATTATTAAATGACATTTTTAAGGCCGTGAATGTTATCAATTTTCAGAAGACATGCCAGAGATACATATTTTTATATTTTTCTGATTTTTTTAATTTTTTATTTTGTTTTTGAAAAATTTATATCAAAAGAAAAAAAATATTTTTGTGTTTTTAAGTTTTCTTATGTACATATGATACAGGATATGAGTTACCGCCATCACTCGTCCGTTTCCTCTACCAAACGTTTCAACGTTTCAGGAGACATGCTTCTCATACCGAGCTTTTCGATCAAGAAGTTAAATCTATCTCGTGGCAAGGGTTTAGTGAATATGTTAGCCACTTGGTATTCAGTCTAGACAAAGTATAGATCCACGATTCCATTCACCACTTCTCCACCTGCTCCTTTATAAAATGGTATCGTACATCGATGTGCTTGGCTCTTGAATGTTGAACGTTGTTGCAGCATAGAGCAACCGCACTCTTGTTGTCGTAGTACAGAGGAATCTTATTAAATTAACAGCCATAATCTGTTAGCTGTGAACGCATCCATAGGATTTGAGCACAACACCCATATAAAGCAATATATTCAGCCTCTGTACTCGAGATGGCAGTGCACTTTTGTTTCTTTGAAGACCAGCTAACAAGTTTATCACCTAAGAATTGAGCACTTCCTAATGTACTGCGTCTAGTGTCCCGACACCCCGCGTGATCTACATCTGCATATGCTGCCAGAGACATACCGATATCCTTCGAGTACTAGAGACCCATGTTAATGGTTCCCTTTAGGTATCGAAAGATCTGTTTAACCTCATTTAAGTGCTTTTTGGTAGGCTTTTGCTGATACCAGGCACATAAGCAGACTGCATAAATAAGGTCTGGTCTACTGGATGTCAGATACATGAGGGAGCCAATCATGCCACGGTAAAGTGTAGCATCAACTGCTTTCCCCTGTAGATCTTTATCCAATTTACTCTTTTCTACCATAGGTGTGTCTATAGAATCACTAGTTAGCATACCATATATTTTAACAATTTTAGAAGCATATTTAGATTGGTTTATAAAGATGCCTCTGGGACTTTAAGAAATTTGTAATCCTAAAAAGAATGGCATCTGCCCCATCATTGACATCTTAAACTTAGTGGTCATCTTATTAGAAAACTCATTATACATGGCAATATTAGTGGATGCAAATATTATATCGTCAACATAAATTTGTACCAGTAATAAGTCGTTCCCAGCTTGCCGTGTGAAGAGTGTTGGATCAACTGCACCTTTGGAGAAATGTTAGGAAGCTTGACAGTATGTCGTACCATGCATGTGGTGCTTGTTTGAGACCGTAAAGGGCCTTTTTAAGTTGTACACATGCGATAGGTTGTCCTAATCAACAAATCTTTCTGGTTGAGAAACGTAGACCTCTTCTTTGAGCTCGTCATTTAAGAAAGCCGTTTTGACGTCCATTTGGTATATCGTCATATTCTTATGAGTGGCATTTGCTACGAAGATATGAATGGCCTCTATTCTTGCAACCGGTGCAAATGATTTCTCAAAATTGATTCCCTCTTCTTGCCTGGATCCTTGAGAAACTAGTCTAGCCTTATTCTTTAGTACCCTGCCAAATTCATCCGTCTTGACCTTATAAATCCATTTAGGTTTGATCAATAACACTTTATCTGGACACGGCACCAATTCCTAAACTTGTAGCCTTTCAAATTCATAAATTTCTTCTTGCATTGCATCGATCCATGATGGTTCGGTCATTACTTGTTTGAAGTTCTTTGGTTCTATCGAAGTTAGGAAGGCATCAAAATAGCACCACATGGCTTCAGTTTGGAGTTGCTTTCTCTTAGAAATAGATCGAGAAGGATCGCTAATCACGTTTGCTATAGGATGATCCTTAGTCCATTTACCAAGGTGTTCAAATGGAGTGTGGGTTTGTCTCACATTCGATGATGATCCTTGAGAAGTCGAGTCTTCATGAAGAGATTCATGAAGTGGATCATCACGAAAAGATGGTGTTTTTGGTGATTCTTCAAAACCTTGAGAAATGATTGGAGAATGTTCTTGTTCTTGTGTTGATGGAATACTTGTTGATGGAGCATCCTGGTCAATAGAAGTTGACACAAGAGATTCGGCTAAAACCACAGCTCTCAGAGCAGCAACTTCTTGAACTGGAG
>BQNB010031945.1:0-48505 GCA_026074375.1 Tanacetum coccineum | reverse complement strand
AAGGGCTAGAACTCTCTCACACAACAAACACACCTGTGTTTGTGTGTCTACAAACAAGCACAACAAAGAGAAAGAAGAAAGAAGACCTAGTGTAGATTTTCGGCTATAAATAAGCCTTGTAAGCCATTGTGGCGAATATTCAGTTTTCATTCCAAGTTTAAGCAAGTTTTTATTCAGTTTTTAATCAAGTTTTTATTGTAATTTAAAGTATTTTTAAGTTAATTCCTTGTATGCACTTGTTATTTTCAGTTTAATGAAAATTTAAGCCATTTTTTACTCAATAAGCTCTCAATAAGCTAATTTGAGCTTATTCTTCTTAATAAGCTCAAATTCAGTTTAATACCCATTAAAAAGCTCTCAAATACTGTTTTCATGTGATGTTAGTTCATAAATGTTCATTTGATTTTGATTTTGGAAGCTATTGAAGAAATAAGCTCATATAAGCTTATTGAGCTTATTGCTCAGGGAATAGAGGCAAGGGCCATTAGGACAGGTTTGTTTAGGCCACTCACTCAGAAAGAGTGGCCTTGGTTCTGAGACAACAAAAATCCAAGGTCTCAACTTTCCATTTTTCATTTAGCTTATCTTTTAGCTTAAGGAATTAGCTTATTTGCTTTTTATTTTTACAAATGCATTAGTTTAGGCTTATTATTAGGCTGTTGTAAGTTCTTTATTGCATAATTTTGTCCTACATTAGCTTATTTCTTAAAAATTGTCATAATAGTGTAATAAGCTAGCTGAGAAACTAGCTTATTTTCCTTAATAAGCTAGGATTTTTAGTTTTAAAATAGCTTAAATAGGTTAAAATAAGTAGGAGTAGATAAAAGGTTTTTAAAGTTTTAGTTTAAAAATGGATTCTAAAACCATTTTGGTTTGACAGTTTTGAGATAAAGGGGTGTTTGGCACAAGACCAAAACGGGTCAAAAAGAGTTTTGGCATGGGTTATGGTTACTTGGTCAATTTAAGCACAAGTTTTAAGTCACTCTTAAGCTGTTTTTAAAACATTTTTAGTTGAAAAATTGTTTTCCAAGGTTTTCTAAAACCTCTTTTGAAACTGTTAAGGTTTTAAGAATCCCACAAGTGCTTATTTGATTAAGCACTTGTGGTTTGAGTTTAAGCATCAAAAAGTGTGTGATTTGTGTGTTAAAAAAGGGCTGTCACAAGCCCTTTGTCCTTTTGACTTTGTGGGTCAAATTCACTTAAACATTTCTGTCACAGTTTCTCAAAACCAAAGGACCCTTTTTCATTCACAAAAATAAGCAAGTAAAATTAATTTTCAAAAGCTCAAAATTGGTGCACAAGCCCTTTGGCTATAGCACTCAATCTGTTTGAGCTTATTTGTGATTTTAGAGCTTATTTGACAGCTTAAAATAAGCTGTCAAATAAGCCCTTGAGCCTTGCCTTAAAGCTCCCCTGGTGCAAAGGGGGAACTTTAGGCTTATTGTTCTCAGCCTTTAAGCCAACTTAAGCCCAAGTATTTGGCTTATTTTAAGAGCTTATAAGCCCTAGTATAAGTCCTCAAGGTTTCAGCCCTTGAAGAGCTTATTTGGTTGCTTATTTTTAAGCCCAAACTCAACCCTTGACTGTTTTTAGCTTAGGATTAGTATAGGATTGCTTATTTTTCATGTTGGCTTTTACAGCTTATTTAGTGTAGCTTTTCCTGTCCTTTTTAGCTTATTTAAGTTAACATAGATCCCTTAGCTTATGTTAGTTTAACTCTTAGCTTAATTTGACCTTAAGTCCAAAAAAAGACTTAACATTTTGAGCTTTAAAGCTTTATAAGTTGCTGTCAACTTTAGGCTTATTTTATAGCTTATTCTTTTGACCAAAGTCAAAAGTGTCTTTGTTAAAGTTGTTAATTATAAGCTGTTCTTTAACTTTCATGTTTTGAGTTTTTGCTAAAAATCACTTTTTAATAAGCTAAAAAATAAGCCATGTCGTAAGGTTTGTTTTGTACTCTTTTTCATAGTGTAGGGTTACCCGTTTTCACACAAGTGTAAATTTAATAAAGTTAACCCGCCTACCCTTTAGTTTAGATTTGTACACTTTCTACCCTAGAGTTTTAAAAAAAAAGAGAAGGGAAGACAAGGGACCCGGGTGAGCAAGACTCGAACCCAGGACCCCTCGATACATCCCTTCCCTTTACACACACATTTAACCACTGCGCCCTTGGGTCTTTTTCGTTAAAGACTCAAGGGCAAATTTATTTAAGGTCATTTTGACCTTATAAGCCCATAAGCTGTATAAGCTTATTTCGGGGCTTATTGCATAAGCTGTGGTGTGTTTGTTATTTTTCGTAGGATTCTTATACAGCCTAGTATTTTTAGAAAATTTTTCAGAATTTTTCAGAATTTTTCGTAATCATTTACTATTTTTTATAATTTAGTTTAGTTAAAAGTTTATTTAATTCATAAAAAATACAAAAATTATCAAAAAAATATTTTGCTTTTTTAGAAAATTTTATTTTACCATCTAGTTTGTAGGAAAAATATAAAATTTTTCGTAGGGTCATTTTTATAACTTTTCATGCTTAACGGAACGGTCCGAGGTACGGGATTTTTGTTTTGACTTTCGTTTTTGGGTCAAACGACTCCGTTTTCGGTCTAGTCGTTTTCATTCTTCGTATTTTTGTCCATAGAAGTAAGTTTTAGAAGCGAAAATTTTCTTCGTAAGCTGATTTTTAAAGATTTTAGGTTTTCTCCCCCGTTTGTTCGTGTCTATCTCTGACCTTGCTTTTCTAGTTTAATTTCGTATTCTAGTTTTTCTTAACGTTTAGTCCGTTTATTATCTATTTTGACTTTTTCAACTTTCCCCAAACCAATTCCTCCCGTCAAACTCAAATCTTCGATCGTATCGTTTTACCATCCATCCAAGCCTGTTGGGATTTACGACCCGGGAAAGCTCTATACTACTTCTCGGTATCATTGATTCTGCTTTTAGACTATTCTTACTATATATTTGATATTTCATTATATTATATATATTTTAAGGTGTAGTCAGAGCGGATCATTAATCGTCGTAAAAATTGAAACCTTAAAACGAAATGAATTGAAAAAGGGGGTGTTTGTTGCGTCGTATACAAAAGAAAAGGGAAAAGGGTTGAACACTTTTATATTATGGTTGTGGTGGTAAATTTATTTTTGAGTCAAATGCTTATTCTAGAATAGCTTAAAAATAAGCTAGTTAGAGCTTATTTGGCTATGTTTGTTTAGGCTCGGCCCAACCGTGGGTTAAGGGAAAGGTATTGGGCTCGGCCCAATACCACTCCGCTTATTTGGTTTTGAGCTTATTAGGCTTCGGCTTATTTTGGTTATTTTCGGCTTATTATCGAGCTTATAGCTTATTTGTCTTGGGCTTATGTTAGTTTCGGCTTATATTGGCTTATGGTTTATTTGTTTCGGTGTATAATGGCTTATATGGATTTTGGCTTATATCGAGTTTTGCTTAATTGGTTTCGGACTTATATATAGTTACGACTATATTGGCTTAAAGGCATAGTTTGCTTTGGCTTATTTATTTGGGCTTATTTGGGTTTCGTCTTGTTGGATTTGGCTTATTTGGGCTTGTGGCTTATTGATTTCGGCATATTAAGTTTCGGCCCATTTGATTTTCGGCTTATTGGGTTTTGGTTTATGTTGGACTTATGCTCATTTTTGGGATATTATATATATATATATATATATATATATATATATATATATATATATAATAATATATATATATATATAATATATATATATGTGTGTGAGTAGTGTGTGTGTGTGTGGTTGGTGTGTGTGTGGTGTGTGTGTGTGTGTGTTGGATTGGATCTTACATAAAGTTTTGGGCTTTTTTAAAATTAAAATTTTTTTTTTGGCTTCGCCAAAGAGGTAAATTCTATATATCTTTTTGTTAAACGGGCTAAACTTAAAACTTATTGGAGCTTAAAGGCCCAATAAGTCAAACTAGTAATTTATACGATTAAAGGCGATTTTACAAGATAAAACCGTTGTTTGTGTTAATTTTGAAAGGTCGTTGGAGGAAAATGCGTTTTATTAGAGTATTATTGAGATATAGAATTTGGTGTTTTGTTGGAAGATGGTGGGATTTGAGAATTTGGGAAATTGTTTTGAATTAGATTTAAAATCTATGGAAATGTTGTATAAACGAACGGGTCATCAAGCGAAATTTTGTAAAAATCCTACACTTAGAAAATATTGTGGAAAAACTTATTTTGTGTCGAGATTACTGGGCAAAGGACGAAAAAGTAGGATTTTAATAACCATATAGGTAGTCCGAGATTAACGATCAACATGGTGATGATAAAATGAGCAAGAGTTTAAAACTCCCCGTTCCAACGAAAATAAAATTAATAATAAATATTATTATTTTATTATTAAAGTGTTATAAATAGCTTATATATATATATATATATATATAAGATATATATATGAATCCGGATCGATTGGAAGGTCTTAGTTTTTATTTAATAGATTGGAGAAGGTTTTCAAAAATGATAAGATTTTTACATTGATTATATTTTTTAAGCTAAAAACTCATTTAATGTGATTATTAATTCAAAATGAAAAAAAAAATTCGAAATCAATGTTAAAAAAGTCTCTCGTTTTTGCAATATAAGTAAAAGTCTGAATCTTCTAGTTAGGTCTTGTTTATCTTGAATCATAACATAATCAACATAGAAGCTTAAGAGAATATGAAGGATACAAGTATTCAAATTTCAAATGTTTTAAAATAGTGGGAAAAAAAGAAAGTTTAATTACAAGGCAATCCACCTTCGAATGAGGAATAGAAGGTTATTTTATAGGAGAAGGAAGAAGGCTTCCCTTTCTTTATTTTTCACGTTCTAGTCCCTATTCTTTGGCAATTATGCTATTTCTTACTTTTAGCATAATATACCTTATTACAAACTACCTTATTCTAAAACAAAATAAGACTAATAACTAAAAGCACATAATCGACACTTTTTATGAACCTAACTCCCCCCTAAGGTCATTATTCCAGGACGTTCCTCTGTCTTATGGGTCTTCCATTCACATACATCTCCATCTTCTTTATCGGGTTGCGATAACTTCCATCTTCTTACTCAATCTCTTCTTCAAACAACTTTAGATACTCAACCTTATCATTCGTAATTTCTCTTTGTACATAGCTATACTTAATATCATTATTGTAACTCTCCAAACCTTCAAGTACTCTAATTATGCTGCAACACTACACTTATGAAGCGTCCTGAAGTCGCATCACCTTTTTTCTCTTTCTTGCTATTCTTGTATATGATTCCATGCACGGGCTCATAGATGATGGAGAACATTTTGTGTTTTTCAACTCCTGGGAAAGATATTGTTGGTGCAGTGAGATTAACTTTCTGTTGATAACTTTCAATTCCAAGTTGAAAATCATGCAAAGCTCTTTCCCATAACACTGAACTTGCCTGATGAAATACTGATAAAGACCCATAGCAACCCCTGTTTCTACATAGTCAGAACCTTCCATTTCATAATCAGCAAATACATGTCCTCATATCATTCTTATTGAGATTCTTGTATCAGCTCGGTAATCCCGACACAATGCACTCCATTAATCTTCTTGCAACCATCCTGTGATAAACTTGTGTTTCATGAACCCAATTCCCAGTAACGTCTAGATACTTGAATGATCTTTTGAATTAAATAAACCTCTTCCTTTGTTTTCCAGGCTCGTTTCTGTTTCTTTATGTTGAAGATTCTTCGCATGAGGATTTTCCAATGTTTAACACCATAACGAGCATAGAGATTAAATTTCTTAACAACCTTATTTACCCATCTGGAAGTTTGTTCTTTAATATCATCATCATTGAAGATAATTGCAGGAAACTTGTGAAGTGACAATACTATCCTCTTGGGCCCTGAACTTACTTTCTTCAGATACAAAAGATCTTGATTTATTAGAGATAGTGCTGGAGCTTCAGGATCTCTTTACAAACTTTGAACTTGAGGTGTGGTCTTTCGTGGATGTGGAGAGACAAGAATGTTCCTTTCCTACTTTCCCCAAACACTGTCACGTTTTTCAAAAAATTCTTTCATCTGATTAATAGAATTGATGCCTCATCTCATGAAGTACATCTTTGTCTCAACACATCTCATCATCCATTGTCTTAACTTTGCTTCATCAATAGTCAGTGATACCTCTTCCATAATATCTTGTGACACTTGCTTCGTCGGTATTTCATCATCATCTGAAGCATAAGAATCAGTCCAAAAATCATAATCATCTACTTGCTCTTGATTACCTGAAGTTGATGGACCCGTTCCCTTCATTTGACTTTCCAGCTACGATGATGTCTCCCAAACACACTAGGCTTCATACTAATGGTCTTACTGCCGGCTTTTGCACTATTCTCCCCCTCAGGATGAGCATCATCATGAGGATCGTCCTGATCTCTTGGGCGAAAGGGCAGAGTTCTACATGTAGTTTGTGGTACCTGAAGTCTTTCAAACTTCATCTGGAGTGCCAACCATATAGCTATGTCCCTTCTGCTGAGACTGATGATCCGCTTTTCATAAGAGATAACAAATTGATATTAGTGTTTGGGAACATGTTGTGTGTGATGAACTGGATGAACATGAAGGATGTGACCAGACATATAACTTCTTACTGACGTATCAACTTGAGAAAGAATGTGATTATCAATAGCTGAATTTGTAAGGAAATTTCAGCCTGTATATTCCCACGCTCTTGTAAAATAGCTTTAGCAAAGCATACCTATCCATCTCTTCTTTAGTCTTTTGTCTTTCTCAAATTACCCTTCCGCAACATATACTGGAACTTGATCTCTAACCTGCTCGGAAACGGGATTTTTAACTTGCTCCTTAATATGCGTATCTACCATAGTGGTAATGATTCGACCATTACTTCTTGGAGATGATCAGCAAGAGTATCAAATGACTTCCTTGACAGAAACCTTGTTTTCAGATGTTCAAACAAATATGTATAACATCCCTGTAACTCCTGAAAGAAATTCTTGTATCGTTTGAAACGAGCAGGTTTGGCTTGAATTAAGATAAAGTTGGTTTTTTAGATAATTTGGTGGCTGGGTACTGTCAATATCGCTGAGTTTCTCAGTATCTGAAGAACGAGATCAGTATGAAACCTAGGAGATCTAATTGTGTGGGAATGTTGTGCTCCTGAACTCCTCGACAATCTTCCTGCTCCCTTGCTTTAATTCATCCACTCCATCAGTTTATTTCTTTCCCCTCTTCATTAACATTCACAAGGTATGAAACAACATTAGTAATTTCCACCTCTCATCATTATGATTCTCCACCTCCTGACTTTGTTCCTTATTCCACTTCCTGGGCTCTAGCCTAGTGCCGAGAATTTTTGTTCATCATTCAAGGGGGGTATACTAGCATCAATAACATATCTCTGATCCTTCCATCATCTTTCAATCTCATTCAACTCTAAGTGCTTGTTTGACTATGTTCCACATTAAGTCCTCTAGCTTCTTACTCTTCTTTACTTTTGTGCTCAACAAAGACTTACTTGTAATGTATCTTGTAAGATCATCTCATCTGCTTTATCAACAGTTTGCACTGGAGCTGGTGGAGTAAGACGTATGGATCTCCTTTCAGGAAGACGAAAATGAATCACAGTTGATCGTTTTGGAGCACTTGACTCTGCTGTATCCATTTTAGGGGTAGGTGACCTAGGGGCGCTAGGTGTCCTATGCGTTCCTTGGGTAGACTCAGTCGGTTGTGACTGAGTCAGAGGAACATCTAACCCAAACACCTCCGCATACATCCTATAATGCTCCGTGTGCTTCATCTCTTCAGTGATCATCCAATCTGGAATTTGCATGCCAACTTTATCTTTGTGTCTCCCTGAATTAAAGATATTTTTCATTATATCATCATCTTGCAGGTTGTGATACATGTCACGAGCACGTCTTGAAATTTCAGGGAAACTGGTCATGTAATGACTAATGATGATCTTTGTAAATCTTGGATAAGGAATCGAAGATGTTGGATGATGAAGA
Source organism: Tanacetum coccineum (assembly GCA_026074375.1). Taxonomy (NCBI): domain Eukaryota; kingdom Viridiplantae; phylum Streptophyta; class Magnoliopsida; order Asterales; family Asteraceae; genus Tanacetum; species Tanacetum coccineum. The sequence continues at coordinate 40,491 of BQNB010031945.1, read as the reverse complement.
GAATAGTAAATTCCTTCCCACAGTAACTCCGCATAATCCACGTGAATGTTATTGACAAAGCAATACATCATTTGCATTATCTGCAACGGCGGTTGATCCCATCCAGTGACACGTGTTGTCAAGCACTTGGAAAATATCTTGCATAATGTTTGCCATGGTTGCAGAAGACCAGTTGTCTTAAAGCTTGATGATGTCTTCAGCTCCATTGTAAAGCCCAATTGTTGTTTATAGAATGGAACCATGTCAGAAAATGATGGTGGTGGCATGAATGAATTATGATTGTTTTCATTTGCGTGTGGTAGATGAATGATTGTTCTGAAGTCATCCAGTGTAAGAGAAAGTTCTTTCTTGTCCAGCATAAACTTGAGCCTATACTTTGAACCGTCTTCCTTCAAAGTATGTCAGAACTGTGCCATATAAATCCATGGTACATAGGAAGAAGTTGCAATGCTGAATCGTAATGAATGATTCTTGATGATGTTCGTCAGAATTTTGCTTTCCGGTGGGCATTGCACATGTTCAAGATCAACTTTCTTGTTAACATCCATAAGATCATATCATTTGTTCGAAGGACACAGTTCGTCTGGATGAACATCAGCTGCATGTTATTGTTGTGCCATGATGATTACTGAATGAATAAAATTAAGATGTTAGGTAACAAATAATTCTTTTGACATTTTTGTCTTTTTCCACTCTGTCTGTTTTATATGTTCTTGCAATTCTTTTTAAACATATTTTTGATCAGTTTCTTTGTCATGTGCTCGTTCTTGCTTTTTCTAGCACATGCCATACGCTTTATTCGAATTATTCTTTTGATTTATTATTTTTGTGTGTTCCGGCAATTCTTTTTCGAACACACTTTTGATTTGCTTTTTTGCGTATGGATTTAGGTCTCTCTTTCTTTTTTTAGAATATCCTCACCAGAAATTCTTTGTGACATGATACTCTTTCAAGAATTATGAAGATTTCTCTTTTGATTTTAATCAAGACTCTTTTACTAAAAATTAAAAAGAAATCATTCAACTTCTTAAAATTGTTTTGTAAAAGAGTATCAGTTTAACACAATAACAGATTTTGAGAACTTTTTCTAGAAATATTTTGACAAAAACTTTCTTTATAATGATAACATAGAATCATATAATCACAAACCTACAATTGAATGGACACTAAGTCACTCACTCCTCATTCTGTTCATTGCAGAAAATGGCCAAAACCGGACATGACTTAGTCCACTTAAACAATTGAGTTTTGGATTTTCAGATTCAAGTTTATAAAAAACTTTTCACTTTCACTTTTTGTCATGATTCCTAAACAATGAAGACAAACATATCTAATTCAATAATTGAATGGACACTAAGTCACTCACTCCTCATTCTGTTCATTGCAGAAAACGGCCGAAACCGGACATGACTTAGTCCACTTAAACAATTACGAATAGATATATATGACCCACAGCTTAGAATTCATAAAAACTTGATTTCTTTTTCAAAATTATTTGATGTTTTCACCACACATGAGAAACTGATCTTTTTGTTCCACAGACATTCAAGCATTAATCATCATAAGCATTAATCATGAAAATTATTTCTTTCTCAATACAACTTCACTTTTCCACAATCGCATTTTTACTGAATTTTGTCTTTTTGACACCACCGAGTTTGACTTTTTGACCCTTCCGATTTTGACTATTTGACTATTACTGAGTTTCACAAACTAGATAAACAATAATTCATTTTAACTTATGTAGAAACCAAACTCGATTCGTTTTATGTTCTATTATCATTTTTCAGACTCCAAACAGTTAGACAAACAATCAAACTCGATAATGATCAAACTCGATCAACACCATACACTTCCGAATTTCATTTTCAGCGACTAGTTAACCATTCCTAAGCTATTTATCACTTATTTCTACATAAACATTGTTTATTATCGTCCTTGATTTCAATCTTGTTGCATAAACTCGATAAAACACAAACTCGGTAATCGTAAATATTACCGAGTTTAAACTCGATAATGCAAACACATGTATTATATGAACCACAACTCATATCCACTTACGTTTGAGTAAGAAAAGTAGTTGTAATCGTTGTAATGAACTCGAAAGACTTTCGTTGATTTTCCACTCAAACTCGATAAATTGACTCGGTAAAAGAAAAGTGAAAATGAAAAACATTTCTTCCTTTTATAGCCACCGAAAAAGATTCAGAAATTACACTTTCAGCCACTTTAGTTTTACATTTCGAATTTAGATTTTGATTTTACAAAACCTCCCCCTCGAGTAATGAAGTCATTTCAAAATTTGTTCACCATTATCAAAAACTCCCTCTTGGAATGAAATCATACTAAGCTCGTAGTCCAAAAATGAAGATGTTTTAGTTTAAAATAAAAACTCCCCCTTGAAAATATAGCCTTTTTCAAATTCTGTTTATTTTGGAGATCATTGTTTTTAATTTATTTCCGAAATGATGTATATGAATGAAAAAATTTCAATTACTCCCCCGCAGATTATGATTCCATATTTTCAATTGAAAGCTTTTTATAAAAAATTTGGAATCATAAATCTAATCATCCTATTTAAGCATAAAACATGATATCAAAATGGTGTTAGGTAGAAGATTTTTCAAAATTATAAAAAGAATAATGAGACCTTAAATCACACGATACTGATCCAGAAATCACACTTGGAGAATTTGGCATACAATTCCTCCTTTCTGAGTAATTTCAAAATTATTTTTCAAATATTCTGTGTGTTCTTCTTTGTTATAAGAGTAGATAAGAATATTATCGATGAACACTATTATGAATTTATCTAAGTATGGTTTACATACCTGATTCATGAGATCTATGAATACGGTAGGTGTGTTAATTAAACCAAATGGTATTACTTGAATTTCATTGTGTCCGTATCTCGTTTTGAAAGCAGTATTAGGAATATCTTTATCCCTTACTCTCAGTTGATGATAGCCTGATCTTAAGTTGATTTTTGAGTAAACGCTTAAACCTTAAAGTTGATCGAATAAGTCATCGATTCTGGGTAATGGGTAATGATTCTTTACGGTAAGTTTATTCAACTCTCGGTAATCGATACACATTCTAAAAGATGAGAAGAAAGACAGATCTCCTGGATATATACCTTTTGGTTTTTATACAGGATATAAGATTTAGTCGGGTTTTGCTTTGGTCACCTTGAATGATCAAAGTTTCACAGTTGATAGGAATGTGGATGACTTTCTTGTCGCCGAGAATGTTGGCATGATACTTGGATAACCAATCCATACCGATGAAGATGCCAAAATAAGATTAATTTTGAAAGGTTGGTTTTACAAAATCCGGGGACAACCTTGGATAACGGTACTAAGAAATAGTGAGGTATAAAACGGAATTGTATTATATCATGAACAACTTGCATTTATACTTTACATAGTCAAGATTTGACAAGTGTTTTTATTTATACCACACATCTTGTGGTTAGGTTCTAACAAAACTATAACTAGGATCTAATCTAATAATTCGAGGGTCCTTTGTTTCTACAGTTCCTGGTCTGGTGACCTACCTTGTTGCAAGTCCGACATCTGACGGTGCAAGGTCCTATGTGATGTAGGGTGCATCTTGTACACAAGGGACGGTTTCCAGTATACCCATTGTTGGCAGTATAAGCCCTAAAGGTTTCTTGTCTCTTATTCTGCTATTGGTAGTGATTATTGCTACGGTTGTTGTTATGGTAGTTGTTGTTGTTGCGATTGTTGGAGTGGTTATTATTGTTGCGGTTATTGGGGTTGTTGTTGTTGTCGGTGGTGTTTCTTTCATCATCAAACTTTCGTTTATGGTTATTGCTTTCTTGTACAAAATTGTGTTTCATTACTTGCTTTATTAACTTCTGGGTCATGGTAATGGCCTCTTCCATTTTCTTAATCTCAGTTTGGGGACAATACTTCTTTATCAAGAGTCTTTTAAATTCAGACTATGTGATCTTAAAGGATTCTTCTATTCCAATAGACTGGGTAAATGAATTCCACCAGAATAAAGCTTCCTCGGTGAGTGTATTAACAACGAATTTCACTTTGTTCTTCTCGGCACATTTGCTACGAGAGAATACCGATTTAGTCTATTTAAACCAGCGAATGAGACCAACAGCTCCTTCCGTACCATTGAAGTAGAAAGGTTGGTAACTCGTAAACTTCTCGTAAGTGCATTTCCTTGCTACAGGAGTTTTTCTTGGTATAGAGTTGGGATTGGTTGTACTTGCCATCGTTGCAGCTTGTGCTTCCAGTGTTGCGGCAACACTATCAGCAACTAGTTTTCTGATGGCAGCTTGAGTTATAACTGGTGCTTCAGATGTTGATGTCCTTTTGGGAGGCATTCTATCAACACAAGACAACACGTAATAAGAATTCATATAATGATAGTCATATCATAAGTCATTGTATAAAAAAAATCATACTTAGTGATATTGAATATCATTGTGTGGATTCTCATTTTGATGCAAGTTCTAACAAGAAATACACATTCCTTGATATTACATTGTAGGATATAACGGAAAGTTTTGGAATTTTAAGACATCCAGAGATAGATACGGAGATAATATAATGAGTGATCCAATAGGAGGCTTTAGAGTTTCTAGGTACAAAGGTTTGAGAAAATCGGATGGTAAAAGAATTATAGTAATCCCGGATAAAGGTATAAGTCATCATACTATAGGATATTGGATAGACAATCGGTATTATGAAACAACGAGGTATAATAGAATCACTACTTGTATAAATAACTTGTCTATAGCAAAATTTGATAAGCGTCATTATTTATACATTCAGTGATTAGATTCTAGAAAGTTGTAAACGACACAGATCTAATCTGGTGGTTCTCCTTGTTGTTTTGGATCTTGTTTAGAAGACTCTTGATGACGAACCTGGATATCCTTAATGATTATTTTTAAAGATGAATACCTTCACAAGCATCTGACTCATTAGGTTGTTTAGGGACTGGTTCACTTTGAAGTGGTTTCATACCGCGACCACTTAGATAACTTATCAAGGGATAGTCTGGTGGTGGTGTAGTTGACCTAACCGGCGATGAAGATCTTACTGATGAAGATGGATATACTAGAATGGGTGATTCAACAGGAGTCTCAGTGTCTTTAGGTGGTGGAATCTCTTTGGGGGGGAAAGAAATTTTGGGAAATTAAGCATTGGTGATAGTGGAAATATTTGAGATGGAGGCAAAACAGGCGGTGGATCAATAGAAACTTGTGGTGGGATAGGTGGTTTATTAGCATTATATGCTTTCATATATGGATTATCGTGAAAAGGTGAGATGGCTAGTGAGGCCAAAAGATACTTAGATAAATTATCTGAAGAATCAGGAGAGATGTTTCTCGGTGAGGCTGGGAAATAGTCCGGTGAAGTTGGAGTATAGTTCGGAAAGTTAGAGGAAAAAGCATCCTCAATATCAGAAGTAGGATGGTTGGAAGAAGACATCACTCTGTTAACAACCCAGTAGTAAATAATATAAGTTATTTATATAATAGTATAATAGTTATGTATCTTTACATACCATTCCGGAAGATGTAGCGGCACGGAGGACTTTCTTGGATGGAAAAAAAAGAAAAGTAGTTATAGTTAAGGTTTTAACCTTGTTCTCTATAACCATGGCTCTGATAATCTTTAACACCCCCATTTTTACATATAGCAGCGGAAGCTAATCTGGGGTATTACTTTATAGTACAATAGTCACAATCATTGAAAACGACTCAAAAGAGACGTTTTAGAAAATTTAGTTATCATTCATTTATTCATCAGAGTTTTACAAAAGGAGGTCCCAAAATCTAGTAACAAAAGTTTGAATGATAACAGTTTAGCCATCTTCAAGTCCATGCCACTCCGTGTCGTAAGTTGCTCAATTACCTGAGATAAACATGCTAAAAAGTCAACACAAAGGTTGAGTGAAATTCATAGGTTTAGGTAAAGTAATTTGAATACAATTCAATAGTTTACGTTGTTATACACCCGTTATTTGTAAAATAATTATTGTTGCCATTAGCTCATGAATCTGAAGCCTTGGGATATATAATAATCATACGTTATAGCCCTAATAGGTGCCTTTGCCAAAACACCCGTAGTTATATTCTAATGATGTGCAATTGGTTACCAATATCACTGGGTACACCAACGGGGAGTCCAGCCCAAATAGATCTATTGATAACATCCGCGCTCACTTCGTAGAGTAATTAACAGTTCAATATATTGGGGACTTAAAGGCAAAATAGTTACTTAGGCAATAATAAATCAGGACAGCATACAGAAAATAATTGCATTCATGGTTTATAGCATGTATCCCCCTCGCAGGTTTATAAAATATTTAAAAGATTGAAATGCGAGGCTATGAACTCACCTTAACAGTATAGGGAAATTTGATTGATAGCAAAGGTATATGAAATGAAAGTAACGGCTTCGTCACACGCAACCTGGGGTAATATGTCAAGTCTTAGTTTGATTGTTATGTTTCAAAACTTTATAAAGTATAATGTATATCTTTGATTGAATTATTATGGAGTATTGTATCACCGTTCGGGCCATCATAATTCAGAGGTCATTCAGTAAACGTTTGAGGAGCTAGGGCACTTTAAATCGTAAACCCAACAACTCAGTCAGAACGTAATACCAAGATGAAACCCCTTAATATGAAGCTCCCTAGTATTGTGATACGATATAGATTCGGGACAGGATTTTTATAAAGCACATCGATGATGAATTTTATAATAGTTATAACATAATCGGTTTTAAGCGTTTTGCTCAATAACTGGAAATGATAAGCACGTCAAGCGTTAATTAAAGTTATGTCTTATAAGGTTTTGAACACATTTCTACACTTTTTCAAAATGTTACATTTTAGACCCTTAAGAATGAAAAATGGCAAAATATACCCTTGGAGTTTTCACTTTTACAAGTTTGGTCCTTCTAGTTTAAAAGATGTACAAAGTAAACCTTGTATTTTGGAAAGTGACATAATAGACCCCTATAGTTATAACTTTGATAAAATGACATTTTCAGTCCCTTTAGTTATAAGTTTCAGAAAGTTACGATATATACCCTTTTGCATGAAAAATGTATCGTTTTTAGTCCAAAATCCATAATAATGATATTTTTCAATATGAAAAGTAATTTACAGGTTATAGCTTATTAATATAAGCTAAAATATGAAGGTTTAACGTAACAAAAGTTCAAAATAACGATTCGTTAAGCTAGAAATCAAAACGGGTCGAATTAGGGTTTTTAATAAAAAATGCACGGGTTTGAGGATTCAAAGCTTTAACCAAGAGTTCATATATGATATTAGGAGTATTATGAATATTCATATACAGATTATAAGCTTATAGGACAAGATCTTAGCTTACTTGAGCTAGAATGGGTTGAAATGGGGTTTTTGGGTTCGTACGCCAAGTAACGACTCCAAGACTTCGTTTTCCTTGCTTCTTGGCTTCTATTCTGAGCTTAGAGACTTCTCTTGATCTTCTATGGCTTCTATGGAAGTGTTAGATTTCCATTTGTGGGTAAGAGTGGAGATGTGGGGGATGATTTAAATGGTGGTGTTGGTTCGGCTATATATAGGGCTCAAATGGCCTTGGTGCCCAAGTTTAAGGCTGATGTGGTTGAGTATCAGCCATGGAATGGTAGTAGGTGGTGGCAAGTTGTGGCTAGGAGGGTGATTGGTGGCAAGGGGGTGGCTAGATGTGGTGTTTTTGGCTACAAGTAGGTGACAAGGTGTGGTGGTGGTGAATTTATGGCCAAGAGTTTTACTTGGTGACCAATATAAGTGATGGAGGTGCTTGTATGCAGCTTGGGTGATGTAGTGATGAAGTAGGAGATGAAATCATGGTGCTTGAGCTACTTGTTTAGCATTTAGGGGCGTTTGGTTTAAGGTTTATATATGGCTGTTTTTGGACAGCCAACATCAGTCTCGGTAAAATGGTTGCCATTTACAAACCGTAACTCCGATGAAGCTCAAACCAGTGAGCATGGTTAGATATTTGAGTCCTCTACAACTTTTAGTTTTACATATTTAGGGGTTACTATACAAAAATTTAGAGATAATAGCCGTTTACTACAGGTGTGCAGAATCTGCACACCTTTGCCATTTCGGCTATAACTAATTCATTCGATGTCGAATCGGGTTGAGTCAACCGAAAAAATGATCACAAGACATAGGGCTACAACTTAGTATTTTCACTTAATACCCAAAGCCTATTGATTTTTCCCAGATCCTATGTTTTATCAACGGATCAGATTTCTAAAAATTATGAACTAGTTTAAGGGTGTAACGGGTTTGCTAGGGTTTTTGGGTTTTTCTTTGAGTTAAGGCTAGGGTTTAGGATAGATTAAGGTTTAGGATTAGTGTTAGGATTATGGTTTAGTGTTTATGATTAGTGTTTATGGCTTAGTTTTAGGTTTTAGGATTTAGTTTCAAGGTTAAAGTGAAATTAGGGTTTAGGGTTTTGTTTTATGGTTTAGGATTTTTAAAATATGTATGAGAGCTTAGGAGTAGAGTAATTAGGGTTTACATGTTGTACATTGAGTGTAGTAGCTTGTACAAAAGTTGTGGTAAAGGAACAAGAATGAAAACGAAGGTAAAACGGCTACATTAAAGGTCATGCAAAATGACTTGTATTTTAAGCTTTTAAGGACTTGTACATTGATTTGAAGGGAAAGTATGATTCAAATATTATGTATTGATACTTGTACACATGCTTTGAATAATTGTACATTGATTTTATATGTATACATTACATATAATTAGGGTTTTGATGTAAACGTTAATGTTTAATGCTTGTTTTGAGATAATGTTTTGAAAAGTACGTTAAATGGTTAATGTACTTGGTAAAAATGATATTAAGATATTGACTTGACATATTAGGAGGTTTATAGATATAGATGGCATAAGTAGGTTGTGTGAACTTGTTTAGTTTGCTATGCAAACAATGTTATATAATAGAATGTAATAAAGCAAAAAAAATTCCCCGTACAAATGTGATCATAATGAAATAGGTTGATTTTGTTTTGATGAAAATTTTGGGTTGTTATACAAACCCTGAGCCTACGCATGATGAATTCATGGCTAATGTGTACCCCGACGTTCATGAAAGCTTGAAATTTCCAGTTGATGAACATATCATCTTAGAGGATCCACTAAGTTTAACCGAGACTCTCTCTTCAATGAAGAATTTGGATGATGCATATACTATTGGGGATCAGTTCTTAAATGACAAATCCACTGAAGATGAACCAAGAAAACTCAATGTGGAAGCAGAAGTAGTCTACATGGTTACTGTTCTAATTTATCAAGCATCTTCCTCAGTTCCTTCGCTATCCACGCCTGTGATTGATCTCTCGTCTCCTAAACCTGTACCCTCTACCACTCAAGCACCAATCTTTACAGCTAAAATAGCAACTACAACAACAACCCTTCCACCTTGTCCACTACAACAAAGCACAACAGATTCAGAGTTAGCTGCACGTGTTACAGCACTTGAAAAGAAATATTTTGATTTTGAGCAGAAGAGCAACATTCTTGATAACGCAACTCGAAATCTTGGATCTAGGGTTTTCACTTTGGAGCTTCGGCATCTGCCTCACAAGATCAATCAAATGGTCAATAAATTTGTAAAGGAGGCTGTACATGTAGCTCTTCAAGCTCCACTTAGAGATCGCTTTAGAGAACTGCCCGAAGCTTATATGAAAGAAATTCTTCACCGGCGGATGTTTGAGAATGGTACCTACAAATCACTTCCTGAACATGTGGCTCTTTATGAAGCTCTTGAGGCGTTCATGGAACGTGCGAACAGGGACGAGTTCTTTGCTGAAAAGGACAAGTCACGCAAGAGACGCTGTGACGATCAAGACCCTCCTCCTCCTCTACCAGATCCAGATCCAAGTAAGAAGAGAAGACATGACTCTAATGCTTCAGGCTCATCACAGCCTCCAGCTCCTCAATCATCAGCTTGGAAGATGTCTGACACTAGAGAAGCTCCTTCAAGCTCCTCTAAGCAACAATCTGGTCCTTATTTTGAACAACCAGTCGAAGACGTACCTGTGCCAGATACTACACATATATCTGATTCAGATGACACTGATTATACCCGTCTTCCAAAGATCAAGCTGAGGCCAGAATGGTTGAAGCCTATTCCAGAGGAAGATAGACCAGCAACTCCAGAACCAGACTGGGTCATTCCTCCAAATGAGTTACCTAAACCTAAGAACAATTGGGCTAATGCACTTGCCAGCTCGTATCAAGATCTAGAAGAATACAAGCTACTACGACAGATTGGCGATATGACTTCATTCATCAACTGGTTCTGCAAACATATTGGAAAGAAGAAACTGAGCAAAGCAGACTTAGAAGGCCCAGCTTTCAAGGTAGTCCGACCATTTCACGACAACATCATTTCTCTTCAGTTTCAGATGGAAGAGTGCCACTTGTTGCTTACCGATCAAGTTGATTTAGCTAATCCTAAAGGTCATCGAATCATGCCTGGCGTGAGTAAACCATTGCCTCTTGGAGGTCCACCAGGTCAGGTAACAATTCAATCTCAATTCTTCTTCAATAAGGATCTGGATTACCTTGTGTCAGGCAGCAAAGAAAGGAGAAGAGTCTGTCTATATCTAAGCTGAAGGCAGCCAACTATCCAGATTTTGGGCTTGAAGAACTAGTATCGTCACTATGGATTGAGAGTGAACGGGATTATGATATTAGTGCTGCTTATAGTATTTCCCACTGGTGGTTTAAGCGCAAAGAATTCTACATCACAAGACACAGTGCACCCTCTGATCGCAGTAAAGTCAGATCCCACATGTGGATTCTCAGTGTAGTCAGTCTCAAGACTCTTGAAAGATACGGGTATACCTACTTAAAAGAGATTGTTCTTCGCAGAGCTGACTACAAGGAATACAAGATCTCAAAAGCTGACTTTAAAAATCTGCATCCTAATGATTTTGAAGACCTATACCTACTTCATCTTCAAGGTCAGCTCAATCATTTATCTGGTGCCGACAAAGTTCATCTCTTCAACGAAGTTAACATGTGGATAAGGAACTTCGTAATCAGAAAACGTGTGGAAGATCTGCAGCTCAGGATTGAAAGTTATCAAACAAAACTCACTCTCACTCAACCAGATTAGGATGCATCTGACTTTTTGTTCAAAAAAGATTACACCATAGTCAGCAAGCCGAGGGCAGTAATCTACAAAGACAGAAATAATCAGAAGAAGATGATGCAAGAGACTGAGGTGCACAAGTTCAGTGATGGCACGTTGAATAGGATTCTGGATAAGCTGGATCACATGGTTAAAGACTTTAAGCTGTTGAAGTACAATCCAGGCATGACAACACAAATTTGGTCTGAGGACGATAGAAGGAGGAGTAAGGATTTTATGGAGGTGATCGAGAGAAGACTCATGATTAGGAGAATTTTCAGGAGTCTCGAAAGCTTTGTTGGTAGAAGGCTAAGAGATGTTGACTACAGACATATCCAAAGAACGGAATGATTTCATCCTTCCGATACTCAGGTCAATATCATCTTATTGTGTATAATATATCTTGTACATTATTATAAATATGTAGTGTATCTTTAAGTGTTCAGTGTCATTGTATAAATTTTTCATGAGTTTTTCGCTAAACTCAAAATCTTCAAAATTATCATACCTGACACTCACACGTACCCTCATAGATTAAGGGGGAGCATTAATATGTTCCCCATTCGGCTTGTTAATAATCAGCACATTTTTCTCCTAGTTTTCTAACATATTTGAATCAATTGATATCCAAAATATCAAAGGGTTTAAAATTTTTGATAAGGGGAGAAAATAAAAAAAGTATTTTAAATATCAAAACTGATAAAAAATATGATTTTTTGACTCATATTGTTACTCCAACATTGTGGTGTTAAACTTTTCGTTTAGTCGATGCACATGTTGAGGGGGAACGTTTCTGAAAATTCAAAAATAATCGAGGTACTAAAAGCTTTGATATTTATTTCACAAGTATTTGATTGAGTTTTTCAATTGGTTTTATGGCAAGAGGAACTGTACCAAAAAGACCGACCATGTATTTAAATTTTATCGAAGTTATAAGGTTAGTAAGGTTAAGTATTAGTTCCCATGACCAGCCAGAAACTGGAGGATTCTACCAGGGACAACTTCCACTAGTTAGTGTAGAAGTCTTAGGTAATATTATTATTATATTATAGTGTTATTATGAGTATTAAAATTGTTATTTATTAGGTATTTTTAAAGTATTATGGGGTTTATTTTTTATTATTATTGACATAAAAAAAGAGTAAAAGTGAGAATAAGGGAATAGTGCCGACTGAGATGGAGCTAGAACTAAAACAAACCCAATAAGGTTCTAGGCATTAAGTCTCGGTAAGCACTAAAGGGGTTGAAGAATAAAAAAGAAATGTAAGGATAAAGGGTGTAAAGAAAGAAGCCCTTCATACACTTAGGCAGAAACCGGGTTAATACATCTGCTGTCAGAATCACAATGATAATTAGTGACATTGAAGACTGACATCATGGACCCAGTGATGCAATGCACAACCCTTCCTAGCCACTCAGAATCTCTCAAAATATTTTTGTTTCATTTCTCACAGAGACTAAACACGTTATCTATTTAACTTTTACTCGGAGTTAGTTTGATATTGAAAAGGTGGCAGTCCGCTCCAGCCTCCGATCACTTAAACCAAAACGCATAATTGAGTCTAGAGCCAAGAGATCATCAATTAATCTCATTAGGACACTATTCCATTTTACTTGTTCTTCACACAATGTGAAAACAAGGATTATTATAAAAGTCTTACGCATTATCCTTGTAATATTGCCAAAATATCCGAGTGATACCTAAGTATCATGGTGAAGATGGAAATCCTGCTAGAGCCAACATCAAACAAGCTCTTGGTAGGTGACTTGTGATATCTTAAATGGATCAAACTTGTGTCAACTGGAAAGAAACAATGGTATAATTCTACAAGAATCAAAATTGTTCCAGTATACGAATTGACGGTTAATGAACTTTAACAAAAGCTTAAAACTCTTAATGTGTCCCTTTTACTGAGTAACACGTCGACTAATTTTCAAATCAATTTTTCTCTTTATTGCTAACAGTTTTATTACAGGTTCATATAAAGATGGAGATGGTGTCATCTTGTTTCGGCAGAGACAAGTTCATTACCGCATGCTCATACTTGACCAACACATTCAAAGAAATCATGAAAGCTCAATCATATGTTTTCTAAGCTTCCGCAACTATGATGTCACACGTCTCTCTTGAAGTGGCCAATTATTAAAGTTAAAGAACTACAAGAAATAAGTATTCAAGTTTTCAAGATCAAGAAAGGTATGAGCATGACGGTCCGCAAGACACAAGACCACAAGACGACGAAAGATCACAAGATGATGATCAGAGATTGGATTTGGCTGATGATCTCAAGAAAGCTCAAGTTTACATGTCAAGTACAAACACAAGCCACAAGACAAAGATCACTACTTCAAAGTACAAGATATCATATGAAGAATCAAGGACTACGAGCTGAACACAAGATCAATCGGAAGATTGTTAAGCTTAAGTTAGTATCTTCTGGGGTGACCTCCCTTAGGAGGAGATTGTTAGATATTAGAAAAAGACTCGGTTACCCCGTGTATTTTACTGTTCATTGTAGCTCGTAGTTAATCGTTTAATGTATAACATTCGGTAATGGGCCGGGTATAAAACCCAATGAGTAACCTTACTACAAAGGCCCTTTGGTCGGTTTGTAAGACACTATATAAGCCTCTTCCATGCCATGGAAGAGGTGGTTAGTCATTTCATTATACAAGTCATATTTTCTCTCACTAGAAAGCTTTTCTCTCTCACTTTCTCTCTCTAGATTCGGCTAACCCATCTATCTTCCATTGTGTTATGATTTCCAATATCCTACAATAGGTACGTTTCTTATACTTTCTGTATTACATCAGCCATGTGATCATGATCTACTTTTGATTTAAGCATTTCTCTAAGAGCATATTCAAACACCCCTTAAGACATAACCTGTATATAGTTTAGGATCTATAATCACTTCACAATTTGCTTTCAATCTTGGTCGCAAGATATTCTTCACATCTTCCCTAAATAATGACATTTAGGTTTTATGTACATAAGTGTCTTGTTTGGGATAATTGCTCATTTGATTGGTCAGAATTTCTTTTTTGCACATCTGGCTATTATGCTAGGTCTTTGTTGCACTCATGTAGGGATTATATCTTTTTTCTTTGCATATCAACATCTGTATAATTTTCAAATATCTTAATTAAAGCATAAGAACTTAGTAAGTTAGTTAAGTGTTTTTTGACAAAAAAATGTTATAAAATTATGCAATCAACGTCGGATTGCATCTTGGATGTTTCATCGAACTACTAAAAGTGATAGTAAAGTGTAATGATGCCATGTTATAGTTTTAAAAGCATCTTTTAAAGCGGGTCAAAGTAATAAGTTATAATTATATGTAAACGGGTCTCCACGGGTCATCAAGACTATGTGTGTATTTGACATTGAAGCATATAATTTATGAATGAATTTTTGAAGTTTTGATGTTATGTCAAGTTATAGAAGTCGAGTTTCGGTCGTCTTAGCCATATATAAAATCAAGACAACAAGTTTTGTAGAAAATGGTTCATGTTGGGAATTTCTTATAAAATCAACCGTATGGAGTTAGAGGTTGTGCCACTTGCCGTTTTAAAAGTAATTGAGTCTAGTTATATGTAAAAATAATCTCAAATGATGATTTGTTATATATTGTTTTCAGTTTATAAGTTAATAACAAAATGTTAGATTCGGGCCATGGCATATCCGCCAAAGGTTTTAAATCTTTTTGTTCATGTTGAAAAAGGGGCATTTCAAAAACACTTCATTAAAATTATCTACACATTTTGACATTGTCATTTGATACTTCAATCCTCTATAACCTCTAGTTCACCAACTTGTTTTCCTTCTCCCAAACAACTCTAATATTACGTTTTCTATACTAGTAGTAATTATGACCTTTCTTTCATTATTCTATCATGACATCTTGCATTGTATATTCATGTGTTGATTATATGTTCTTGCTTGATTATTTGTCTTGGCGTTATCTTGGTGTTTGATGCCTTTTGATTAATTGTTAAATTCGTAAACCTTAGGAAAGGTTTCGTTTCATTTTTAAATGCTTTTATGCTTATATTCACGATACTAAATGTTTAGGCTTAAACACGACTTGCATGACTCCTACATTTAAAGTAATTTTGTCTGTTGTATGTTGTCTTATGTGATATCATAGTTTGTCTGTTAGCCTCAAAATATCGAGTCAAACAAGGAAGCTCGTTTCAAGGTTTAAGACCTCGCTTCGGGGGAGATTGTTAGCCTCAAAATATTGAGTCGAACAAGGAAGCTCGGTCACTCAACGAGGAATCTTTCATCTTTATTTAATATATGTTGTAATAGGCTAGTTAAGGGTATCGGGCTCGTTGTTTAATCTAATATTGTATACGTTGTAGACTAAGGTCCATTGTAATCCCGAGCCCGACCCAAGTCAAACACCATTCGGCCCAACAAAGCCCATGTGGTGTAAGTATAAATACCCCTCTCCAAGTGTGGAGAGGGTGTTGGTGTCATTTGTTACACATACATTTCATGTGAAATCAACCATCTCATTTTCCTTTTTCTACTTTCTCTCTCTAAACTTCTCTCTACCCTTCTTCATTTTCTCTTATCTTATTTTCTTGATTAATCCATGGTGAAGTGAAAGTGATTTCGGGTTCCGACAATTGGTATCAAGAGCTAATCGGGGGTGTATTGTATTTGTGTATGTTGTGTTTAGTGGTTTCATTGTGGTTATTATGAGCTTATTGGTTCGGCTTATTTATAAGCTAAATAATCATTCGGCTTAATTTTTTTATTTTTTTGCTTTTTAAAAGCTTATTTGGTTATAGCAAACCATAAGTTTTAACATTTTTGATATTCGGGCTTACTGTTTCAACTCTTCACGTTGGGCTTATTTGATATCTTTCTCAAATACTAATCAACGTAGATTACTTTATCATAGTAGTAGCCCATATTAGTTCTGTAGGTTAATTCTTTTAAAATAGTTTTAGGTTATTTATACTTTGTTGCTTATAACGTAAAGAACAACTTGTTTTAGTTTTTTTTACAAGCTTATTCACGTAGGCTTATTTATAGCTTATTTTGTATTTAAGCTTATTAGACGAGGCTTATTCTCCTTCAAAGAAGCCCATTCTTATGATAAAGAAGCTTATTTTCAAGCTTTTTGGTTGGCTTATTTCTTTTAGTGGTCCACACGGTTTGGTTTTTGCAAAAAGAAAAAGGACGATTGCACCATTTTTGTTTGTTTGTGGTGATTTATACACTAAACACGGGCGAACTATACAAGTACTATTAGGTGAGTTATACGGTTTCTTAAAGGCGAACTATACGGTTTTTTTTAAGGCGAAGTATACGTTTCTTACTAGGCGAATTATACGGTTCTTGTAAGGCGAAATATACGTTCTTATTAGGCTACTTATAGGTTCTTTGTAAGGCGAAGTATCGGTTTAATTAGGCGACTTATAGTTCTTGTGAGGGACATATACAGGTTCTTGTAAAGGCGAAGTTATACACTTTGTGATGGTGATTATACCTGAATGTGATGGCCAAATTATGTTCAAGTAATTTCAAGTTTTTTCAGTTTTCGAAGTGACGGGTCATAACGAGACTTCTAACTTATTTCATTATGATCGTGATTCTTTTTCGATCAACGTGGTATATTTACTTTTCACCAACGATAACCGTGTCACCCCGCATACTTTAAAACAAAAAAAAACGTTATCATTTGTTACAATTCAAAACGAAAACGAAGACTAATAATGGAGGGAATAGATGGTTTTATTAATTACAATTTGAAACTGACACTTTTGGTCCCTGGTTTTCAAGACATATTCATTGCAAGTCCATTCTTTCATTATTAACCATCTTTGTTGAAATAGCTTTTCACCGTTAGTCCTTTTTCAACTAAATCTCACCGTTAGTCATTTTAAACTTACCGATCGTTAATAAAAGTCAAGTATTTCAGTTCAACAGAACGATTTTCACCAGGCAACTCAATTTTTTATTTTCGGGTTTTTTATGATGTAGTAAAATCCCGTAAAAGTCACTTCTTTTTACGGTTTTAATTTTTAGTCATAGATTGTAAAATCGTGAACGGTTAATTGATTTCAACAACACAAACAAACACGTTAGATACATAACACTAAAAACGATCCGAATAAGATTCACTAAAACGTCAAAACGGCTAAAGATTCGGATTACGATGACAAATGATCACGAAGTTGATTTGGTATCCTTTATTTGAGATTGAAGTGGGTTTCACGAAGGTGTCTACTTATTTCATCATCAAGACTTCCTTCTATTTTCTACCCCTTTTCTTCAAACCCAATCTATTTGTTGATGACTTGCTTGAACGTATACAGCTTATGATTGAGACTTGAATTATCTAGTTTCCAGCATTCGAGGTGGTTGGTTGAAGACCTGGATAACTATCACTTAAAGGAGTTACGTTGTAGTACTCAGTGTCACACTCAAATGTCGATGTGGATAATTTCAAGAGGTGTTGTACTTCTTATACTTTTTGGTTGAGTATAGAGTATTTACAGATTTAATCTTGCACCGTTCTTCAATCAACAACAGTGCAAGATTAAGTAACAAATTTAGGGGATTATACTTCATTTTCAAGTTTGGTATATCGGGTTTACTTCACTATGTGGTCACAGCAATAGCCGACAAAATTCGAGGTTGGTAAGTTAGCCAAAGAGTTTAAAGGTTGAGATGTAATCAGCAATTCTCACGGGATAATTAAAGCTACAGAACGTCAATGGCACTTCACAGTCTAAGCAAAATCCTTCAAAGTTCTTCAATGTCTTTCATAACTTTTCAAGATTGATGCTTATGACAAGAACTTCTCGAGTATATGGACGTACACGACAATGATACTTCTGGGAGTTCGCAACCATCATGGGGGAAAATGTGTACATCCGGGACTTAGTTGACTTTGATGTTACCATGTTAACTTCCAGGGGGAAGTAGTGCAGACTACTTTACTAAGTATGGTTTGTGAAGTATTATGCATACGTGAGAAGAATTGTTGCTGATTCCTTGCATGTACCCCCGAACAAATATTCACCAAGACCTAATGACAAGCAGCAGTAGTATTTGATGCGATTTTCTACTTTTATAAAATTCCGCTATGTACATAAATGTCAAACATAAGTTTTTTCTAGCTACATCAAAGTTTCAGAATCTGCTCACCAAGCCTAAATGACAAAAGCAGTGGTTGTTGGTTTGATTGACTACTACACATATTCCGCTGGGCACTCAATTGACAATTAGAAGATTGTTCAAGCTAGCACACAGTTTCAGAATCAGCTTAAAGAATAGGGATGTTGGTTTGGGGGGAAGCTGATTCAGAAACTTCGCTAAAAAGGAGTCTATGAAGAAAGCTTTTCCAGACATGCTGCATAAATTGGGGGGAAAGTAATCCAGTTCATGCATACTACAATGGTTCCAGAACAAGTAAAGATAAAGAAGATCTAAGCTGGAGTACAAGTTCCAAGACAAGGATAACACAGAAGACACTCAGCATTTAGGAAGTGCTTTTGAAGACATTATTTTTATTGTAATTGTACATGATTAGGAACATTGTAAGTAAATCCCATATTTGTCCACATATTGTGGGGAAGATTTGTTAGCCTAAAATAATGTGACAATATCCGGAATACATTAGTTCCTTTATAGCGTGACAAGTAGAGACTTAATAATGATAGTTACGATAGTTATGTTTCATAGACTATAAATACCGCCCTCCATACTTCCATGAGGGGTTGAGGATCATGTTTTACTTGTATAAGTAAGTGATGTGTTTCTCTACACTAGAAAAAACATACACTAACCTTCTCTCCTCTAAATAATACTATGGCTACTTATATTTTTAAATCCTCCCCGACCTCCAGATCATGTCTCTTGTTAGTGTATCTTATTGTTAACAGGTAGCTCAACCACCCATTAAATACTTGACATGTGTATTAGGTTAACTTGTAAACCATAATCTCTTTGCCTATAAACGGAAAGGGATTCCTAGAGTAAATATTATCTCTTTTAATTAATGTGATACACATTGAAGAGTTCATTTATCTATCAAACAAACTGAACTGTACTACTGAAGCTGATAGCTATCGCATAATCATAACAATTAGTTTCGTTTTTGACCTCTCATAAATGTTTGTGATTTGAAATGAAAATAGTATATATCATAAAAACCTAAAATGACCAAACTAAATTATAGTATAGGTGATTAATTCCGTTCGATATAAAAATTGCTTGTGGGCAAACAATATTTTATCTCCCGGATGTCGTATCCCAACGAAGTGCCAATTTGAAAACCTTGTTTTGGTTCGTGATCGTGTGCTTGAATAATCAATATTTTGGATTTGGTTTCTAAATCTAGCAACGCAAAGGAGAAAGCAAATAAAGCAGCTTAAGCTAAGAATTTTCAAGCAATTTAAAAACCTAAAGATATTTAAAAGTAATTAAAACTAATTAAAACTAAATAAACTAACTTAATTAACTAAAAATGACAAATTAAATTCTAAAAACTCAAAATGCAAATTTCTTAGACTAAATGACTTGAAATAATTTTTAAAAGACAGAAAATATTTTTTTGATTTTTTTAATCTAATTAAAACTAAATAATACTAAAAATGAAATTAAAAATACTAAACTTAATCTTAAATTTTGGAGAAAATTCCTAAAAATACTAGATACTATTCCTAAGATTTATAAAGAAAAATAACTCCTAAAAGCTAAACCTATAAGCTGCTAAAAAATCAAATAAGCTAAATAAGCAAAAAACCAATCTGTGTATATTAATTAAATGTTGTAGGTGTTTAACAGAAAAGTCCCAAGGGCGTAATGGTTAAAGCTTTGGTGTTGTGTGAGGGAGGTCATAGGTTCGAGTCCTATGGCTTCCTTTTTGAAAAATTATTTTTTTTGTTTTTTCTTTTGAAAAACCTAAAGAACCAGCTTAAACTAGTAACTTTATTAAATGGACTTAATACTAAAACATAATAATAAGTTAAGAAAAGTAACAAAAAGGCAACAACTTGGTTTTCTCAACTCTTAGAAAATAAGCTAAACTGATTGGGCTTTTTGGATTCAATAAGCTAAAATAAAAAGCAAATAAGCTAAAACAGACTTATAGCTAAACCTAATAAGCAATAAGGACTAAAAATAAGCAAACAAAATAAGCTAAGAAGCAACTAAAACCAATTAGACAGTTGTACTCTAAAACAGACTAAAAAGGCTTAATCACTACTTTTTAAGCTATCCTAAGAACTAATAAGCAAAAGAAATAAGCTACAAAGTTGAAAACAAAATTAGGACTTGACTTAATTAACTCAATAAAGCTAAAAATGAGTAAACTAAATGCAGAAATAAGCTAGAAAAGTAACTTGAAAGATGGCAGACCACTACTTTATTTTTGGCTTTTTGAAAGAAAATGATACTTCTTAAGCTTAAAAATAAGACTCAAAATCTACTTTACCAAACTTAAAAACTGTAAAACATCATAGTAGCTATATAACGCAATAAGCTTCAATACACAAAGTTTAACTTTATTTAGACTATATATACTCATAAAGATCTGCACATTAAGCCCTTTACCATACTTGGCTGTTTTTAACCAAGACATTTAAATGACAAATCCTAGACTCAAAACATATTTGAAAGATACATTTGAATCTCAATTTAAGTACAAAATCATCATTTAAAGTTGAATTTAAAGAAGCTTCACCAAATAAGCAGTTTTAGGAAAATTCAATCTAGCAGACTTGAGTATTTGATTAACAAACCTTAAAACTTTAACAAAATCGAATTTAAGCTTATAAAAACTATTATTAAGACTCAATAAAAGCTAAGGAAAAATAATTTTTGAAACCAAAGACAGATTATACCTCATTTGACCCATTTTAGAAACTTAACCCAAACACTCCTTTAAAACTCAAAAACTAATTAAAAGCCAAAAACAGATTATGATAAGCTACAAAGTGATAAAGCAAATTAAGACAAGTGATAATTAAAGACAATTAAGCTAAAAACATAGGGAAATAAGCACTATAGAATAAGCTATACTAATAAGAAACTTGACTGAAATAAGGACAATTTTAAGAAAACTCAAACCTAAACCTAATAAGCAAAACCTAAACTCAATAAGCAACAATATAGGCTGAGATAATCACAGATAAGCAACATAAATAAGCAGATAAGCAGTTTGATAAGCTGTAATGAAAATAAGCTAAAAAAGGTGAAATTGAAATATACCTTGATCCCATCTCAAACAGGGATCTAAATAGCTTTTACAAGCTTAGATCCCTTTCTGGCTTATCATCCACATTAAGCTTATTATGACTTTTAAGGTAATTTTGAAATGAAAACCATATTCTGTTAAGCTTATTGGGCTTAACTGAATAAGAGCTTGCTTAAGAGTAATGAAGAGCTTAATGAAGCTTATTAGCTTAATTTCAAACAGTTAATAAACACATTTGCATAAAAGGTAAAACATTAATTCAACACAACTTAAGAAAAATTAAACTTTTATTAATAAGGAAAGGATTACAAGCTTTTTAAAAGTAAATTACATTACTAAAATGACAATAAAGTAAAAATAAGCTAAATTAATAAGCTACTCCTAAGCTACACTACTCCCACTCTAGATGATTTCTACTGTGTGAATGGCCATTTATTTATAGCGTTTGAGGGAAGCTTCTAGGCCATCCGGAGAATCTCATTTACGTCAATCGCAGCCCTTCAATTGCAACAAACTCCAAATCTATCATCATAGCCCTTGGATCACCCCTACATATCTTTAACCAATCACGTCCTTTAGGATTGCCAACGTGTCAAGCTATGTCAGACATGTCAGGGATTCCTTATAGAAGCAAGGGGTGTGTGGGTGAATGGTGTTTTACCCTCTGTGTTACTCGTGTGAAAATGGGAGGGAGAAAGGGGATGTACAGTAATTTGACCAAACGTTTTATCATTTGTCTTGGGCTCAGGTTATAAGTGGTTTGGGCTTATGTTGGGCTTGGAAAATTAAAATGGATTGAAAAAAGGCTTAGGTTTATATAAATACAATGTTAATGGGTTGACCCGGCCCAATAAAATGGGTACGGGTCGGCCCATTAAGGATGTATACGCCTTGGGCTTCGTTTTCTCACGCTTTTTTCATTCCCGTGCTCGGTTTTGTCCGTTTTGCTTTATTTTTGTCCATTAATGATATATCCGTTACCTGCAAGACACAATTAACTAAACACGCATATACAATGCATTTTTTATGTATTTTTGGTTCATTATTGGTCTTTTTAGATTTATATTAAGAAATAAATAATATGTGTTTAAGCACATATCAAAATCCCCCATACTACGCTATTGTCGTGTCCTCACGCAATGTCATAAATACACACTTAGAAAACCAAAAATTTCAACCCCCTTAGACTAATTACCTTGAAAAGTAGCTAAGTGTTCATCTAAGGGGATTAAGAAATCATTAGTTTTAAAAAGCGTCCGTTTTACCATTTTCATATGCATACATTTGTAACTTTAAGGATCACGGAACAAAAAATACTTAAAGGATAAATTCATCGTTCTCAATTTTTCACCCGCCCCAAACCAAGCTTAAAAACGAAATCATTGTTAAATACAAGTTAAGATGCTAACACTACTCATATTTGTAATTTGTGTAAGCCTAGACTAACTTTTCACTCCCGATGGATCAATATCTATAAATGTGTATTTGCTCATTTCAAATTTCGACCATCCAATTGACATTTTAAGAGAGCTGTAACGTTCCACCCAAGAATTATAATTTCGAAGGCGAGATCATTCTATGTAGCGACTTTCTTCTCGGCACATCCCAGCCGAGACCGGCTTAGGTAACCAGGCTTTTGACACCCCATAGAGAATAGTATCGGAACTCACGGACCTTTGGCATTAAAAACTCTTAGGCTTCCTGTTAAACTATCATTTCATTTAGAAAGACCACAACTTAAAGCGAAATAGTCTTAGTTCAAAAGCATATTTAAATTTTAGAAAAAAAGATTTTCCCCATATTTATTCAATCATATACATTATACTTAACATTAATATTATTATACTTATAACCTCCACCCTTTAAACGACTGTCACATCGGGCGCGAACCGACCATGATCCAGTTGTCTTATTTTGGCTTCGGTCCTTGCCTTATATGAAGATTGTCACATCGGTATGCGAGCCGACCATGATCCAGTAATCTGACAAGGTATTATTATTATTATTATTTTTCCTAACACTTTGCATTACCACGATATATAGAAACAATTTCTTTTTAGAAAATTTAAGTATAAATTTGAACTAAGACTAATTTTTTTTAGCTTTTAAAAAAAGTCTGAAAATGTTGATTTTAAGCGGACTTTTAAGGGTGATAAAACCACTAACTTGTCTAATTTCCGAAAAAGCACGTATTATTAATCCGGTTAGAAGCTTCGGGGAGAAAAAGCCACAAATTACACTTATGAGTTCTTAAGATATCCAACTAATATTTGCTTAACATCTAACTTATATTTAAATCTATCATTTTTTGTTCTTCGCAAATTTAAAATCTTAAATAAAAAGATCCGCGAATGCTTAGTCTAATAAAATCAAGCTTTGCATATTTATAGTCTATTATGGAAACTTGCAAACTATTGGCTTTTTCAAGCTAGAATTCGCGTTTTAAAGCTTTTTGTATAAAAGACTAGCAAAAGTTTTAATTTATATAGGTTAAGGGGCAAGCTAGAGCGCAACATGCTCGATCATGTCAAAATTTATTCTTGTTCTCACCATCGGAAAGTCAAACATTTGTGTCAAAACACTTAATTTTTTTTTTATTTTGGTATAAAATTACATATTTTTGGTATTTTTTGTGGCAAAACGAGGTTACGTGAAGACAAAGCAAATGCAAGTAAGATCAAATCGATAGATATCCCCCTCATACTAGAACTAAACATCGTCCTCAATGTGGGATTGCCACCCCATACTAAAATCAATGCATAATCCTAATATAAAGGGGTCTCTACGTAAATCTAAAGTCGTTTATTAATTATCATAATAGATAAACGTTAGTCAATAAGATCTAGGATATCGGATTCCTATATATAAGCATGCTAAAGAGTGAAGCTCGAGTGAACGATAGACAAAACCACGAGCACGAGAGTCTTTATAATCCGGGGCAATCTTGAACAAAAACACAAGCCACGAAACACGAGAAAGGAAGAGGCGAGCCTCCTCACGTCACACTTATTAGAAAATATAAAAAGAAGATAGAAACACGGGTTGCCTCCCGAGAAGCGCTTGTTTTTGTGCGAGTCTCTAGCTTGACTCACCCCGGATTCCTTTGTCCTTGGGGTAGAAACAAAAGAATGGAAAAATCATCATTGGACTTTCATATGCCACCGGCTCTAAGGAATAGAAAGTATAAGCAGAGATGCTGGGGTCAAAAATGGTGTCCTCACTCCCGAAGGAGAGAAGAAGAGAATTTACTGGATATGTAAGAAAAGGAAGAAAGATTTTGATAACAAATGTGAGGAAAAGATAATGGCGATCCTCAAAGGTAAACCTCACATTTTCATTAATCTTTAAATCATTAGGTTCATCATTTAAGCTTTTTGGGTCATGATCTAAAAACACCTCAGGAGGGAGATTAGGGATAGTGTCATTAATAAGCAAACTCTCAAGATAGATTATGTCTCCTTCCGAGTTATAATAATCGTCCTAAAAATCCAGAGGAATATCAGCATCGATCTCACCACCTCCTGGGTCAAAACACTCATCCTCATTTAGCTCTAAAGAAGGAATATCCGCCATCCTCGTCATCATTCCTGACCGAATCAGGGAAAGGGAGGGGTCAAAATTCTCCACCTCCTCTAAGCTGACGAGCTTAGAACTGGGAGGTGGTGTGACAAGCAAAAATGACTCATCAATAGCAAGGAGAGAGTTCTTGCGATTGATGTCCTCTAACACCTCATTATAAAAAGGATTTATGTCACTAGAGATGTACTCTTCCTCAAATTCAAAAAGAGGGTTCGAATACATTTTAAAAAATTTCTCCTTAACGTCCTCCTCAGGAAGTGACTCGTCATTACTAGAGGTAAAATCATCATTAGAAATTTTAAAATTTTCCTTCGGAACATCCTCCTCAGGAAATGACTCATCATCACTAGAGGTAAAATTATTATTAGAATCGAAGAGAGGATTAGAGAAAGTTACGGGATTATCAAAAAAGGCAAATCACTCTCACTATCATTATCGGATGTATCCTCGGACTCACTTGGGATTGGGACAAGGTTCTTAACACTAGACTTTATGAATTCGCCTGATTCCTTTTCAGGAATAGTGCTAAGATTCTTATCCCCCATGATGAGAAGATGTCCTCGGGCTCAAATCCTTAAAGAGAATGTGATTCAAAAGACGGAGGACTTAGATAATAATTTCATTCAAAGTAATAGTACTCTCCTCGTCATCATCGTCATCATCATAAATAAAATTGAAACGTCACGAAAGCTCAGGAGTAATAGTAACTAACATATAGCAGTCCTCTCTATGTTATATCTTAACTTATCACATAACGGCTTGTAAAACTTTATGAAGTTTCTCCTTAAGTCGTCAATTCATGGCTACTCATTTCTTTATGAGGTTGATGATCGATAGATTTCTGTGTAAGGTTGGTTCAAAACCGAAGATTACAATTATACAAAGAATAGCTCCATATATGATTTCTGATTCCTTGGTTGACACTAAAATTTGCATGAGGACCCCCACAGTTTTCGTAACAATGATATAGTTATGGAAAACTCGGTAAATTTTGTGGATAATAATTATCACCAAAGTTTTGATTGTAGCATGGTACCTCTCATAAGACAAGCGTAACCGTGTTCGGACATCAGAACCATGAGTGATAATCGGTCCCCACATAACTCACACGAGTATTCTCGTAACTGTGCTGTGAAGGTCGGTAAGGAATAAATCAGATTTAGCATCATAAGAAATGGGATCCAAGGGTTACGTCAATACTCGTCCTGAAACTCCCCCCCCCCCCCGCATTGAATAACGCCGACAATTTCCACCGTTAAACGGACCTCGACACCACGAGCATCTCAAAAACCAAGACATGTTGATAAAGAATTAAACGATAAAGAGGGGAGAGAAGATAAGAATTAAATGAAATAAGAGGATAAAGGAGAATATTTTTAGATTTTTATAAAGATAATAAAAATAAAAATATTTTTGGAATCGATAGTCAAAGGTGCACGGTAGCTCTCTAGGAAAAACGGCACAAAAAGCAGAGGAAAGCGGTAAGACACGAAGCGTTTTAAAAACCTTCTCCTTTCGGGTTGAAGTTCGTAGGATTAACCCTCCTTATACCTCTATTATAGTTTGTTAAACTAAAGGTGAGCCGATTAAACAATTGACAAAGTGATTTATTTTTTTGGTTTTTTATTTTTTGGGTAATTTTCAATACTCTAATGAAAAGTTTTTGTTGTGGTTTATAAAAAACAACAAAAAAAATTGAGAATATAAAGTACTTTTGTATTTTAATAAATTTCTATAAAAGAAAATGAAAAATAAATAAAGAAATGAAAAAATTCATATCACAAAAACGATTAACTTCACGGGACGGTATTCAATGCACTAATCTTTAAACCCAACACGGAATAATCGTATTACCCTTTACCCCGGCAATGCAGGCGCCAAAAACTTGATTAGGTTGATTTAGTTTATATAATATATATATATATATATATATATATATATATATATATATATATATATAAATATATATATATATATATATATATATATATATATATATATATATATATATATATATATATATCCTAAAATACCAAATAAGTAATAGTATAGAGAGTATCCCGTTTGATATAAAAAATTGCTTGAGGACAAACAATATTTTATCTCCCGGATGTCGTATCCCGACGAAGTGTGAAGATTGAAAATCTTGTTTCGGTTCGTGATCGCGTGATAGAATAATCAATATTTGGAATTTTGGAATTTAAATCTAAAAACGCAAAGGGAAAGCACATAAAGGCTCGCTAAACTAGAAATTAAGACAACTTAAAAATCTAACGACATTTAAAACAATTAAAAACTAATTAATAACTAAAATAAACTAACTAATTAACTAAAAACGACAAATTAAAATTCTAAAAACTCAAAATGCCAATTTCAAAACTAAAATGACTTAAACTAATTTTTAAAAGACAGAAAATATTTTTTTGAATTTTTAAACTATTTAAAACTATTTTTTAAACTAAATAATACTAAAACTTAAATTAAAAAAACTAAAATTAATTCTAAAAATTTGAGAAAATTACTAAAAATACTTAACACTATTCTTGAGGTTTACAAAGAAAAACGAGTGAAAAAGCTTTTACCAATAAGCTGTGAAAAATCAAATAAGCAAAATAAGCTTAACTAAACTTATAAAAAAATTAAATGATGCATGGTATAAATGAAAAAGACCCAAGGGCGACTGGTAAAGCATATGTGTTGTGTGAGGGAGGTCACAAGTTCGAGTCCTGTGACTGTCCCTTTTTGGAAAATCTTTTTTTTATTTTCTTTTTGAAAAAGCTAAATATAAGCAAAAATAAGCTACTTTAATAAAAGGGCTTAATGACAGAACTTATTAATAAGCTAGGAAAAACACAATAAAAAATGACTGTTTGACTTGTAAAGGCATGCTTGCTTTTAGCCAAAACTATTAGGCTTTTTAAGACTCAATAAGCAATAAGAAACACTAATAAACTGAAGACAAACCAAAACCTAGACCTAATAAGTACTTATAACTAGAAATAAGCAAATGGAACAAGCTGAAAAGCACCTAAAATCATTAAGACAATACTACTTTAACCAGAATAAAAGAGACTAAACTCCAATATTACTTTAAGATGATCTATAAGAGCATTAAGCACTAAGAAATAAACTGAAAACTGAAAAAAAAAATAAAGTCCTAGACTTAAAGGACTAAAATAAGCTGGATTCAAGCAAATAAGTTAAAGAGATAAGCTAGATAAGAAGAATGAAAATGACAGTTTAGCTACTTTGTTTTGGGATTTTTAGGTGTTGAATATGCTACTTGCAGCCTAGATTTTAAGACTTAAAAAACTCATTAGACAAACTATAAACTAAAAACAGATTGAGCTTATACTACAAGAAGCTAAAAGCAACAAAGATTAACCTAAATTAAGCTAAGGTTTAACCACAAATGATCTGCATCAAGAGGCTTCCTAAGAACAATCCAATAACTAGCATATAGGGCTTGACTATTTTTAGGACTAATTTGCTAAAAAGCTTTTCTAAATGTTACTAGCTCTAAATATAAATACAAATTGATGTTAAGTGAACACCTTTATCTCATAAAACAACATCACCAGAGAAATTTAAGAAGTTCAATCAAAAAAGCAAGTTTAAGAAACCTTAAAAACTAGCGGATTTAAGAAGTATTTAATAAATTACATAAACATAAACAAAACTCTTTAATCTATAAAAACTAGAGTTTAAACTAAATAAGAGCTTAAGGAAATTGATTTGAAGACCAAAAACAAACTACACATCTTTTAACCCTATTTAAAACCTTATCCCAAACACCCCTTTAAGATTTGAAAAGCAAATTTTTAGCTAAGACAGAACTAATTAAGCTTCATATAGATAAAACGGATTAAGAACTATCATTATTAAGGACTAATAAGCCTAATCTAAGTAAAAATAAGCACTTAGCAATAAGCTACACTAATAAGCTATTTTGACTTAAAATGGACAGATTTTATTTACACTGAAATTAAACTAATCTAAGCTATAAAGTAGACTCATTTAACAATATTAAGACTGATTAAGCACAAATAAGCAGAGAATAAGCAGAAATAAGCAGATTAATAAGATAAATAAGAAAATAAGCTAAAAAAGAGTAAAAGTACCTTGTCCTTTGCTCTAAACAAGGACTAAAATGCTCTTAAGAGCTTATCTACAAGCTCCAGCATAAGTTGGTAAATCACCAACATAAGCTGGTAAAGTCCTATAAGCCCATCCATTTCTGGCTTATCATCCACATTAAGCTAAATCTGACTTTTGAGGTGATTTAAGTGACAAATAGCTTTTAAGGAAATTTAGAGCTTATTAGGTGATTTCCAAACACATTTTAGTTAAATTGCATAAAAGTAAAGGCATATAAATTGAACACGAAATTTAAAAGGCAAATGAACTTTTATTAATGATAAAACATTTACAAGCTTAAAAGGAAAATACAATAAGTAAAAATACAATAAGCTGGAAATTTAAGCTAAAACTACACTACTCCTACACTACATATCCCTTCATTGTGTGATTGTGCCTCTATCTATAGCTGGTGAGAGACAATTCTAGAAGAGGAGGAGCGTCTTCAAGCATCCAATTGTAACCCTTGATCAATAACAAACTCCAAATCTATCCTTTTTAGCCCTTAGATCTCTTCCACGTCCATTCAGCCAATGGGATACCTTGGGATCGCCAGCATGTCAGGTAGTGATGTCAAATGTGTGCCAGATAGATCTTCTAGAAGAAAGAATCGCGTATGGATGGTGGAATTACCCGTACCTTTGTTGTAGTGTAAAAATAGGGAAGGAAGTGTATAGTAATTTTGACCTGCGTTTTAGTAAGATTGACTTGGGCCGGGTTTTGGGCTTATATCATGGGCTGTATTAGTCTTTGTTATAGGCTTATATTTTGGGTAAAGTTTTGTATAATTCAAGTATTAATAGACTGACTTGGCCTATTGAACGGGTACGGGTTGGCCCATTAAAGATGAATACGCTCTCGGCTTTATTTTCTCACGCTCTTCCAATCTCGTGCTCGGTTTTGTCCTTATTTTTATATATCCGTTACATGCAAGACGTAATTCACAATACAAACGTATACACTGCATTTTTATGTCATTATCGTTCATTATTGGTCTTTTTAGCTTAATAATAAGAAATAAATGATATGTGTTTAAGCACATATCAAAATCCCCCATACTACGCTATTGCCGTGTCCTCACGCAATGATATAAATACACGCTTAGAAAATAAAAAATTTCAACCCCCTAGACTAATTACTTCGAAAAGTAGCTAAGTGTTCATCTAAGGGGATTAAAAAATCACTAGTTTTGAAATGCCCCGTTTTACCATTTCTTTTTTATATATATATTTTATTTTTTCACAAGTGACAACATGTTTGACTTTCATTATTTAATTATAACTTTTACGATCACGGATTAAGAAACACTTACAAATAGTGTCCAAAAGGATAAATTCATCATCCTCGAATTGTGTTTAAGCACATATTAACTGACTCACATACGAATTGTGTCTTTCGGGTTCTTCATTTTAATCAGGGAAAAATTGGGTGGACATGTTTCATCGTTCGAGTAGGAACTATGTCTCGCCGATTCCATATTCAAGTCAATCCCAAAAAGTTTGGTTAAATAGTTACTTTTACCAGGTTCTTGAATTTTCAGATCAACACACTTCTTCTTTTTATGTTTCTTCAAGCTTAGACGTTCACGAGTATTTTTTTTAACCGCGGGTTCTCTAATGAATATAACTGATGGTAGTATCTGGAGTGTTTAGAAGCTATCTCGATACATACTCTAACTAATAGATATGTTGCATCTTCATGAATTTGAGATGTATCTTTAACGAACGGTCGTACTGCAAGATAGAGACAATTGCATCTTCATGAATTTGAGATGTATCTTTAACGAACAGTCTTACTTCAAGATAGAAACAATTGCATCTTCATGAATTTAAGATGTATCTTTAACGAACGATCGTACTGACATATCAAAATCTTATGCGGATAAGTAGCTTTTTTTCTCTTCCACTTTTGGTCATATAATTAATAATTGTGACTTATACATCTTACCAAGGACGGCCTTATTGAATAGGTGAGTCTAAATGTACCAAGTAATTTTTTTTAACTCACCAAAATTAATTAATCATTAAGTAATCATTGATTTCATTAAAGTGCTCTATAATCAAGTAATTGATGTTTACTTTTTTTCGTTTAATTTTTGTTATACTTTTTAGCAAGTCTTTATTTTTACCCGAGTATAGAACAAAGATGGCTTACAAAAGGTGGGTCTTATTCGATAATCTATTTGTAAACATGATCTCGTCAAACTAAAATAAATGATAAATTGTACTAGCAAACAACTTCTATATGCTATGTTAAGTTATAGAAGGGGTATATTTTTTATTTATTTAATTATACAAACATATATAAAAAGAATAAGCAAAAACTATAACATTGATTGATAAATAAACTAGGATATAGAGGTGAGCATAACAGACCACGAACTGGACCGAACCGAGTGTTATAATAAGAAACACTAGCCAACTAAGATGATTCGAAGGTCGAGGAGGATTGAACAAGAACTTAGCCATATTATTGATAAGAGAAAAAGGTAAGATGTGTATGTGTTTTAGAGAGAGAAAGAACACGCACACACCTAATGAGAAAATACAATAATGAATCCTTACCCCTCCATGGAAGTATGGAGGGAGTATTTATAGTCCAAACACAACTAAACTATCCTTAATAGTCTAATCTAGTCCCTGCGTGTTTGGCTATTTATGAACTAATGTAATTCCGTATAAGTCCTCATATTTTAAGGCTAACAATCTTCCCCCAATATGTGGACATACGGAATTACTTACAATGTTTCTATCAAGTACAAATACAACATGATAAAATGACATTCAAGGCGCTTCCAATGCTGAAGATGACGTCTTTGTCTTCTAGTCTTGATACTTGTACTCCAGCTTGGATCTTCAGTGTCTTTAATTGTACAGGAAACATTATAGTATGCATGAGTTGGATTAACTTCCCCCCAATTCATGCAGCATGTCTTGAAAAAGACTCCTTTTTGGCGAAGTTTCTGAATCAGCTTCCCTCCAAACCAGCATCCCTATCTTGAGCAGTTTCTGAAACTTTGATGTAGCTAGAAAAAACTTCTGTTTGATTTACGTGCACATCGGAATTTTATAGAAGTAGAAAACCACATCAAATACTACTTCTACTTGTCATTAGGCCTTGGTGAATATTCGTTCGGGGGCACATCCAAGGAATCAACAATAATTCTTCTCACGTATGCAGAATACTCCACAAACCTTACTTAGTAAAGTAGTCTACAATACTTCCCCCTGGAAGTTGACATGGTAACATCAAAGTCAACTAAGTCCTGGATGTACACATTTTCCCCCATGATGGTTGCGACCTCTCGGAAGCATCATTGTCGTGTACGTCCATATACTCGAGACGTTCGTGTCATAAGCAACAATCTTGAAAAGTTATGAAAGACATTGAAGAACTTTAAAGGATTTTGCTTAGACTGTAAAGTACCATTGACGTTCTATAGCTTCAATTATATCCCGTGAGAATTGCTGATTACATCTCAACCTTTAAACTCTCTGGCTAACTTGCCAACCTCGAATTCTGTCGACTATTGTTGTGATCACTTGGTGAAGTAAACCCGATATGCCAAACTTGAAAATGAAGTAGAATCCCCCAAATTTGTTACTTAATCTTGCACTGTTGTTGATTGAAGAACGGTGCAAGATTACATCTATAAGTACTATATACCCAGTCCTAAAAGTATAAGAAGTACGCCACATCTTGAGATTATCCACATCAACATCTGCGTGTGACACTGAGTACTACAATGTAACTCCTTTAAGTGATAGCTATAACCCGTGAGCACTACAATGTAACTCCTTACATCAGGAAATAACTAGATAATCCAAGTCTTAATCGTAAGCTGTATACGTTCAAGCAAGTCATCAATCGATAGATTGGGTTTGAAGAAAAGAGGTAAAAAATAGAAGGAAGTCTCGATGATGAAATAAGTTGACGCCTTCGTGAAACCCACTTCAATCTCAAATAAAGGATACCAAATCAACTTCGTGATCACTTGTCATCGTAATCCGAATCTTTAGCCGTTTTGATGTTTTAGTGAATCTTATTCGAATCGTTTTTAGTGTTATGTATCGTGTTTGTTGTGTTGTTGAAATCAATTAACATTCACGGGATTTTATAATTCTATGACTTAAACCGTAAAGAAGAATCGACTTTTAAGGGATTTTAATAAATCAAGAAAAAAACCATGAATAAAAAATTAATTGTGGTTGAAATCGTTGTTGAAATTGAAGTACGTGAGCTTTTGTTGACGATTAATGAGCTTACGAGGACAAACGGTGCAAAACCGGTTAAGTTGGAAGGCTAACGGTTGAATTATAGCTTGTAAGGACTAACGGTGAAAAATGGTTTTAACAAAGAGGGTTATAAAACAAACAAAGGACGAAGGATGAAGTATACTTGAAGTTCAGGGATCAATCTTGTCAATTCTGAATTCTAGTGTAATAATGTAAGAATTTCCCTCCAAACATTTCATCACTTTCGTTTGAAAATAAAAAGAATAAAAAAAAACGTTTTTTTTATCGTTTTGATTCGGTTTGATTTATAAGCTCATACGTTTATCGTCGGTGAAATCCGAATATACCACAATGATCGAAAAGATGTTACAAGCACGATGGTATAATTAAAACATCTCGTAGAGCACCGTCACCCGAACTTGAAAAACCCGAAATGGCTTAAAACGAGTTGTTCGGTTCACATATGAAACAAGTTGTTCGGTATCACTTGAAAACTAAGTTGTTCGGTTCGAACTTGGAAAGAAGTTGTTCGGTTGCTTCAAGTTTTTGAGTTGTTCGGTTCGTCAAGAAGAATGAGTTGTTCGGTTCGTCAAGAAGAATGAGTTGTTCGGTTCTAACATAAAACTGGTTGTTCGGTTCCTCTTAAGCTTGAGTTGTTCGGTTGAAATACAAGTGAGTTGTTCGGTTCCAAGGGTTGCAAGTTGTTCGGTTTACACAAGGTTGCAAGTTGTTCGGTTTACACAAGCTTGTGAGTTGTTCGGTTTGACAAAATATCAAACACTTTGTTCGCACCTTTTTCTTCTCCTCAAGCCGAGACCAAAAACGACACCAATAAACCCAGAGAATAAGCCCTCAAAATAAGCTTCGAATAAGCTTGACGATAAGCTTTTAACCACAAGAAGAAGCCACGAATATAAGCAGCACAAATAAGATATCTATGAAAGTTATAAAGAAAAACAAAGGCAGTTTGTTACACGTAAAGATGTGATTTTTTTTTGTGTAAACAAAAGCACAAATTTGGTTTGAAAATTATCACATAAAAGCCCAGACGCATACAAAAATTGGAAAGCACAACACAAGAGCCCAAGTTTGTTACTTTTGATTTTATTTTTTTGACACAACTCAATTACTTAAAGCCGTAGCCAAAAAAAATTGACACAAAAAAAAAATATGAGCCGTATACAATAAAAATAAGCCGAACCAATAAGCTCACAACAAAAACCACAAACACAACACACACGAATACAATACACCTCCGGTTAGCTCTTGATACCAATTGTTATAATAAGAAACACTAGCCAACTAAGATGATCCGGAGGTCAGGAAGGATTGAACAAGAACTTAGCCATATTATTGATGAGAGAAAAAGGTAAGATGTGTATGTGTTTTAGAGAGAGAAAAACACGCACACACACCTAATGAGAAAATACAATAATGAATCATCACCCCTCCATGAAGTATGAAGGGGGTATTTATAGTCCAAACACAACTTAACTATCCTTAATAGTCTAATCTAGTCCCTGCGTGTTTGGCTATTTATGAACTAATGTAATTCCTTATAAGTCCTCATATTTTAAGGCTAACACCGAGAAACCAGCCCGAACCGAGAAACTGACCCAAACCGGACCGACCTGACCGGACTGAACTTATTTCGGTCTGATCATCGGTCTACACTTTACCTCATGTTCGGTCCTCGGTCCGGTTCGGTCATGTTCGGTCTTATGTACAACCGATCATTTTGCCTTCTTAGACCGGACCGACACATTCGGCCCGATCCTTGGTACGTGGTTTTGTTATAATCGGTCTCGGTCTGGTCTCGGTATATGGTCCGGTCTGGTTTATTTCGATCCGGTCCGGGTTTGACCCGATGCTCACCCCTACTAGGATTACAATAAATAAAACGTTACATAATTAATTTGGTTATTAAAAAAATCAGATATGAGATAATAATATTAGGGAAACACCTCTCGCCGACTAACATATGGGTTTTCCCATCTAAATGCAGTGTCACTATAATACGTCTTCAAAAGTGGACGAGTCATCGTCAAAAGGAAACCTTCGTGTAATGCCGCTTTAATGTAATGGTTACCATTCATATGAGCAATGACAATTATCTTACGTGGCTCGGATTGTGTGGACTAAATCAAAGCAGAAAAATCGTAGTACAACCGCCAACATTTAATCAAGCTAAAAATAAATGAACACTTATACTGCAGGACGGAAACCAATTATTTATGCTATTAGTTAACCGAATGCACCGAGAAAATATTTTCAAATAAAACAGAATTGGAGACAATTTAAAAAAAAGACGTATTACCATTCAAATCAAGATGGGATGCCAGATTAGTTCCCAAAAGTTTTTTAAATACACAGAAGGATCAGATTTCCAAATATAACATAGAGCATAAAATACCAAGAGCACCACACAACACATTTGTTGCAAGGCTCTACAAATGTAGGAACCCCACACAGCACCTGCTATGATTGCAACCACCGTGTAGATGTGATGCCCAACCAAGATACAAGTGCATGTTACTTTTCATTCAAGTATTCCAACGACTGTAGTATTTGTGTGCGGCAAGAATTGGACGAATGCATTAGAGCCATCGATCAAGATAAAAAAATAGAGATAATGAAGAACACATAATAGCCATGCATCTAACCAAATGAGTTAGTGGGAAGCAGTGACGGAACCAGAAAATCATATTGTGGGGGTAATTTTTTTTTTGACAATAGCAAATAAAATGCGGCGATGAAAACTATGATCTGAATGAAAAATCGATTATTGTTACTTAGAAATGAAAGATTTATAAGGTTTAAGAGCGTTAAATGTTAGACTTTAGTGTGTGAGTAGGGGACAATTTAAAAAAACGTTCAAAACTAAAGGAAAAATACACTATAATCTCGTCTTTTTCGTTGTTTAAGCCAGGAGCCCCCCCCCCCCCCCCCCCACGCGCTCACCCCACACACACACACTCAAACTATGGATCCGCCCCTGGTGAGAAGTTTGATGGATGAAAAGCACCCCACACACAAACATAACACTGTTTAATAATAATGTTACTATTTATTCGAATTAAAAACTAATATTCAAAGATTATTGTAGCATTTGTGTGAGGAAAAAATAAAAAGAATGTATGCGAATTATAATGTATATAAAAGCAGAAAATCATTTAAACAAAATAAAAACTTAAATAATAAGTTAAAATGATTTTTGGATAACTTTATAATTATAAGAAATAAACATATAAATAACAAAAGTTGTAAAAATTTAAGACAAATATAAAGTCAATTAATGCTAATGATTAGTAATTAAAAGAATTTTAGTACAAATTTCAATGCATTGAACTTTTTGACCAAGTGAAATCTTGGTATTTTTAGTAGGAGGAATGCTACACCCACACTTTTTTTACATAAAAAAATCCACACCCACATGTGGCAAGTGATGTGAACCAATAGAATTGTATTAAAATTTCTCTTTCTTACTTTCACTCTCAATAATTAACTTACACATGTGGGTGTGAATTTTTTTATGTAAAAAATGTGTGAGTGTAGCATTTCTCTTTTAGTAGTGCTAATGATTAGTAATTAAAAGAGTTTTAAGTGGTCCCCTTCCTAAATTGATGGAGTCCAAACCCACCAACCCTTGGTTATACATTGTTTGCATAATGTGATAACCTGCTTAGAGCATGAGCAATGGGAAAAGCCTTCAAAGGCTTTTTACCATTTTACAAAGTCATTTTTGATGGTTTTTGCCATTGCACTAAAAGCTTTTCACAAAAGCTTGACAAAACTACAAGTCTTTCAAAGAAGTTGTAGTCATTAATGAAATTTGCATTAAAGGCTTTAAATGCTAAAAGTTTTTGACAAAACTAACATCGGGGATGATGCTCTTAAGATGGGATGATTGTTAGGTTACGGTCCAACCACTAAGTTACATTAACATTAATTAGTGTCCCGAAAAAAGTATATACTTTCAACTTTTCAATTGAGAAGACGACGTGTATGCAATTGTCTTATATAATGCGAAAAGGATTTCATGTTCGAGACCTATATTATGTTATTTTATAATTTTATGCATCTTGTTACTAAGAATAAATAACTGCATGTGACTTACCTAACATAAATTATTGTTAAAATAACTATGAAATATTACTAAAGACCTTCGAGTAGGTTGGTCTACCTTTTGAATTTTTTTGATTTAAATACCTTCCGTAAGTAATTAAATTCACAAAATTGTGTTTGCTACAATTTGGTACAGCTTCATCATGGCAAAGCTCCATTCCTCTGCCGGTATCCAGCTCGAGTCCGTCTTCATGCCATCCTCCATCAAGCCACCCAGTGCAACTAAAACTTTGTTCCTCATAGGTGCAGGTATATTGACATCTAATATCTCAACTAACACGTTTGTGCATTTCAAAAAAGTATATACAATGTTTATATCTTGCGCAAGGTGTGAGACACATGGAAATGGAAGGAAATATTGTGAAGGTCACTGCCACCGGATTGTACTTAGAGGAAAAAGCTATCGAGTCCCTTGCTATTAAATGGAAGTGCAAAACTGATGTTGAGTTGATGGATTCTGATGAGTTTTACAATGACATAACTAACGGTAACCAATCACTACTATTTATTTGCCTTTCGTCTTTCATCGAACATATTCGAGTTTGGGGGTCAATAATCCTGAACTAATAAGCAAATTAAAACATTTTCACTATTGCTATACCATTTGCTCACCTACACATAAACACAATTTGTTACATAATCAAATTGTGGTGTTCAGAATTAGCGACTAGAGTCAACTGATGTGTCTGCTTAACTGGTTGAAATAAATCACTACTTAAAACCCACCAAAGCATGGGCGTGATGTGGTATCGATGTCATATTATATGGTATATATATGCTATATATAATGTTTGGGGGTATGTTATGTATCTTGTTTTCTTCAAGTCTTAATTTTGTCAAATTCTAACATTTTAACACAGTATTCTAATTTTTTGAAAGGATTTTCGTTTTTCATTTGTCTTAAAAATAAAGAAAGACGTTATTAGTTTACGATACTTGAATCCCGGATTCTTCTCGACTGTATATGTATGAAAAAATATAAAAATAATAATAAGTACGTTACACGGTTACACGGATAAACCTTTATTACTGACCCTTATATTGTAGGATAATTTAAAACATGAGTTACCTGGTATGATGTCGACTTAAAAAAAACTTACATAGGAAAAATTTAACAAAATTTTAACAAAATTTAACAAAATTTGGGACCAGGTGCACTTAGGAAAAATTTAACAAAATTTAACACTACGTCTCAAAATTTAACACTACGCCACAAAATTCCATGGTGCCCCCTGGTTCCGTCCCTGCCTACGATGATGTGGATGCTGCAACCATTGACAAGTATCTCGAGGTTTTTAAGGATGAACACTTAAAGCCTGGCGGTGATTCTGTTCTCTTCACACATTTGCTCGATGGCTCGGCGACGGTGAGTTAAATAATTAGAACGTACCAATATAGTCGACTAGCAATGTCGAGTTGGAAACCGAGATAACCCGGAAAAAAATGTTGTCTTTTGGAAGTATAAACAAAAATATTTCACCTGCCTTTGTTTATATGCAGTTGAACATCGCTAAAAGTGGTATCATACCGGAAGCTCCTGTCGCTGCGTTAAAGAGCAAAAAGTGGGGGAAACCCCACGGGAAGAATGGTGTTGTCCCAGAAACAAGAGAAAGCATCGCCTCAAGACTTTCTGATATGTTCAACTAATTAAGAAATATGATTTCTAAAGGGCAAAATAAGGATTTCAAGGGTCATCTTTATCTAGGATCAAATAGAATCGTTTATCTAATGCATGGACTATGTCACTGTGGCGTACAAAGTTTGTATTATATTTGAAAAATCTGAATGCGGTTAAATAAAATCCGAGTCGCCGTTTGTGTGACCGCCAATCTGAAACACCGGTTATCTTAATTCCGCGAGTCATCTACAAATCCAACCAATGGCGTCCAAACCTTAAAGCCGACGTTGTCATCTGCAGCCTGTTATTTTTTTCTTTTGGGTAAAGATCTGCAGCCTGTCTTTCGACACGGTAAGCAACAATTGTTGATGGATTTGTGTGTGAGACTATGATTTGAATCTATAACAAAGAAAAGATGCGTATCACTAGCAGGAGATGAACACTACGCATCTCGCTCATTCATGAACCACATATGAGTGTCTTTCATATTTAGCTTAATGGTTGTGTTAGGTCATTTTTATTTTTTAGAACGGCGGAATTTTATAAGACACTAGCGAGGAGCTAGGAAAAGCAAAAAGGAGAATTACAAGACATAAGGGAACAAAGGGTTTTGAAGCCAATTATTCCAAAAAAAATTAGCTTTCCTATTCCTGTTTGTGTACCACAAAAACGAAGTCCCAATAATCTTGTCAAAAATCTCATTTCGGGCTATTTGATGACTGCTGAAGACGAGATTGTTTCGAAAGCTCCATAAAGTCCACAACACCACACCAAAGATAGCATGAAGCATAGTTTCATATACTTTTGAATATGTAACTGATCAACATAAACATATACATCCTAAAGCAATGAAGGAGATGGAAAAGGCAAATCCAACCATGAGAAAACTTTAGTCCAGACGCATGTGGCAAGAGAGCATTCCCATATATGATGTATAGTTTCTGGAGAAGCCAAACAGTTAGGACATAGGATAGAATCAAGTTCGACACCTTTATTGCTTAAATTCCACCGGGTAGGGAGATGATCACGGAGAGCACGCCAAATGAAGATATTAACTTTCTTCGGAATAAATGGACACCATCTAGATGAGATGAAAGCGTCCGGGAGAAGAGTACTGATGTAGAAGTTAATTCCACATTAGGACTAGTTCAATTCAACTCGACGTTGAAGTGAATATCATAAATAAAATAATAAATACATATATACAGTATATGGAGAAGTTGACATCAAAAGTCATGACATTGCATGTTCTTCCTTCCTTTAATGCTTCTTTATAGAAATTGCAACTAAAACATCGTTAAGCTTAGCTCTTG
Source organism: Tanacetum coccineum (assembly GCA_026074375.1). NCBI lineage: Eukaryota > Viridiplantae > Streptophyta > Magnoliopsida > Asterales > Asteraceae > Tanacetum > Tanacetum coccineum. The sequence continues at coordinate 76 of BQNB010031945.1, read as the reverse complement.
CAAAACATTGATAGCCTGCAACTGCAACGTGTATCATCCAACATATATGTCTCGCCCTAATGATAATATGTGAAAG